>OY757926.1:56556652-56564152 GCA_963585895.1 Sepioteuthis lessoniana | reverse complement strand
GAGCTCGAAACCAGTTGAATTTTTTCTTGAAAGAAATCAATAAGCAACCTAATAGATAGCAAGAGGTGATCCTAAATAATGACAAATATACTATTAATTAATCTCTTTATACATACGTATTAAACATGATTTGTAAACATACTTTGTTGATAACATTTTTAACTGAGCGTCAGCTATTTTTTGGCCCATATCTAAATGGTTTCAAGTATTTTATCTGACATTAATAATTCTATTTACTATTGATAATTTGTTTGCACACAGTCAAATGATACCGAGTATTGATATGTATCTCTAACAATTCAATCAAACGTGTCATTTGTTTACACACAGTTAAAGGGTCCAACAGTTCTATTTCTTACAATTCTTTTTTGCATAAGTCATTTGTTTGCACACAGTTTAAACGTCAGTTCTATTTCATCTATAGTTAGGACCCAGTTAGGTGCTACCACTCCGGGCCAGATTTAACATGGGAACAATAGCAATGAAGAGGTATACACATTCCCCAAAGCTCTTGGACTGGAGCCTCACTATCAGATGCAGTTTACTTTCATATCTAAGACACTCGTTGAGTAGAGTGGGGGATCTTACTCCTCTGCAGAGATGCAGTCATAGTAATCTGGAGCTGCAGTTGAGTGGGATGAATCCAAAAAGAGACCACGAGAAAGAAAATATTTTAAAAATAAATGGGTATTTTTGTGAGGGTCTCCTTTTGCGGTCACTGAGAAGGAAAGGTGCAGTCCACACAGAAAAAAAAAAAAGAGAAAGGAAAAAGGAGAATGGAGCATGAAATAGAATCTGCCCTTTTTATATTTTAGTGAACGCCCCCAAAGATTTCAAATATATGGATTGATTTTTGATATTTTTTCGGCGAACTTTTTTCCTTATTACTTTATTACTAGTTTTATACCGTCTTATTATTGTTGCTTTTTTTAAATGAAGCATTTTCACTATTGTTATTTTAATGCTAGTTTGATTTCATCTTATTATTGTTGCTTTTTTAGATGAAGGACTTTCACAATTGTTCTTTTATACACTATTAGATAAAAAACATTGATTATTATTAAATAGCCATACGTAGAACATTGCACATGAAATGACCGAAATAGGACTACGCTGAGGAAACATAAAACGACAAACGAAATCATTATTAACTGTATCCCAAAGTTATGCCAAAAGAATTAGTTAGTAAAAGCTAGAATAAAGAAAACCCAAGATAGATAGATAGTAAATAATAACCTAAAAGCGAGAGAGAGAGAGAGAGAGAGAGATTAAAGAACTCAAGAGAGAGAGAGAGAAAGCAAAGAAAATCCATGAGAGAGAGAGAGAGTGAGAGAAAGAGATTAAAGACAAATTCAAGAGAGAGAGAGAGAGAGAGAGAGAGAGAGTAAAGAAAAACCAAAGAGGGAGAGAGAGAGAGAGAGAGAGAGAGAGAGAGAAACGTAAAGAGGAACCCAAGAGAGAGAAAGAGCGAGAGATAGTAAAGAAAATCCAAGAGAGAGAGAGAGAGAGAGAGAGTAAAGACAAACATAAGAAAGAGAGAGAGAGGGGGGGACAGTAAACCACATAAGTGAATACTGCAAATTGACCCAGAAAGAATGCAAAGATGAATTGTGGTTTGCCCATGTACCATTTGGTACTATAGTAAAATTTCTTGCACAATTACCAGTGGATCAGCTAATTATTATTAATATTATTAGACGTCGGATAAATTTTCTCCCAAGCAATACCTGCTTATCAGGGCTGAGTTTATCGCTTGGCACCTGTGGCACCTCAAAATAGGGAATGTCGATTAGATCAGTCCTTTTTTCTAAGGGTCACGCATGTTTCAAATCATGCATCTGCACACCACAATGAAGAGAGTTCATGCCAAATTAAACGTGATAAGAAGTTGGATAAATTCCACTTTAATAACAAAGGCTGTTTTGAGACAAATCAACAAGTTAAAGCACGAAATCATATTTTGCGAGTTCGAACCCTATTCGCACTAATACATTCACTTTCGGACTAATACCCTAGGGAAAGGAATGAACCTCTTATACTTACCCAGCTACCGTTGATGGATAGCTTTGGCAATAAATAACCCGTGAAGGTTTATATGCCATTAAAACAAAGAAATCAAACCATTATGAACAAAAAATCCGTTCTGAACGAAGAGATCTGGAGTTTTTCTTGTTAAATCAGTTTCATTTTGGCCAAGTCGGGAGAATGTTCGCCAATGGTCCGGGAAACCTGGGTTCAATCCCAGGTCGCGTCATACCAAAGACTTTAAAAATGGTACTTGATACTTCTTCGCCCTCGACTACGGTCGCTTACTTTACTTAATTTGTTGTTATAGGCTTAATTATATGATTCAATATTCCATTTTTTATACCTTACCTGTATTTTATAAAAAAGTTTGGTTTCGTTTCGTTTCGTTTTATGGCATATCAACTTTTGTAGGTTATTGAATGCCAAATCCATTTTTATACAAATAAACAGTTCTATTTCAAATAATTTTGTTTGATATTAGTATGCAGTTTAGTCCTTTTCGACCCATTTTCAAACAATTCAGTTTAGCATAAGTACGCAGTTTAAATGTCAAAACAATTCTACTTAAAACAATTCAGTTTAGAATAAGTTGACTGTTTAGTTCTTTTTAACCCATACATAAGATCCTATCAGGTGCTACCATTCCGGGCCAAAGTTGACCCGGGAGCGATGGCAATAAAGGGGTACTCTGCATTCCCCAAAACTCCGGCAATACTGGAGCCTCACTTTCAGATTTTTAGTATCATATCTAGGACACTCGTTGTCGAGATGCAGTCGGTGCATTCTGCAGCCCCAGCCAACAGGGCCCGTAAAAAGTCTAATCTTAAAATTGAAATCATCAAAAAACATTGTAACATAATGTAGGTGACCCGCCAAGCAGACGATCCCTTTGACTATTTAGGTGCGAAACCAGACAAAGGATTTGGACCCGAGATCTCGATGTGACCGGAAGTAGGAAGGGAACGCCAGTCAGGAGTTGGACAAAAGGAACTCAGAGAAGGAGTTGGCGAAGGGTGGCACGAGTGGCTAGTCGACACCCGACAGAGAAGTGAGCAGTCAGCATGAGTGAGTCCAGTACCAGTGAAAGAAGACCGGTCAAGATGGGTTGGCATTCCTAGTAGCTTTGTAGAAATTTCGCTAGAAATCTACGCTAGCGTTAGTCTACACATACACAAAGGGAATGCAATGTTACATAACATCTCTTCTTGCGCTTGAATTAACCCAAGCATATTGTTCGTTTGTTCTTTTTCTCCCGCTCTCTTGATTGTATTTCTTGTAGCTATGAAGAAATGTGCGATGCCCCTACCGGAACCACTAGTTGATCACCGGCCGTAAAGTGAAGAAGTTGATGTGTCAGGGGGCCGAGGGGGTATCGTCACAACATTACCCTCCCGCTTGATGGCATCTACTGAGATTAAGGTACTATTTACCAACCCCTCCGCTCGGGCAGGATATGACACAAGGTTAATTTTTAAGCGGAGTTTAACAGGTTTGAATTCAGAGTTTTCCTTCTCCTAGACTAGTTGCCTAACCAAGGCTGAAGAACCTAGTCTGTCCTACTATTTACCCATAGCTGGAAGGAGAATAATTGGATTCATACCTTTCCCAAGGGTATTAGTGCTATGTGAAATCCAATCAGTCTCGTCCAGGATTTGAACTCGAGTCGCCGTGTAGTCGTGTAGTCTTACGACGATAACGACTACACCACGGGCACCTACTACTGAGATTAAGGTAGACTTTAATAGAGACATCGTTAGTCAACAAGATGATAATTAAGATTAATTAATTATTTAATGATCGTTGAGAATATAACGCAAATAACTAAGGGAATAGTGACGTCGATGGTGACATTGTTTTGCTTACTGACAGACACAATTTCGATTATATATATATATATATTGGCTCAATCAGCTAGGGCTGTAGAATACAACAACTGCATCTCTGCTGAGGGGTAAGACACTCTCACCGAGTGTCCTGTATATGACATTAAACAATCTGATGGTGAGGCTCCAATAGTGCTGAAGCTTTGGTGAATGAGGACTACTCCTTCATTGTCATCGATCCCTGGTCCACTCTGACTCAGTGTGGTAGCCCCTGATAGGGTCCTATCCATATTTACCCAACCCCTCCGCTCGGACTGGATATGACACAAGGTCAATTTTTTAGCGGAATTTAACAGGTTTGAATTAAGAGTTTTCCTTCTCCTAGACTAGTTGCCCCACCAATGCTGAAGAACCCAGTCTGCCCTACAATTTACCCATAGCTGGAGGGAGAATAATTGGATTCATACCTTTCCCAAGGGTATTAGTGGTATGTGAAATGCAATCAGTCTCGTCCAGGATTTGAACTCGTATTGCCGTGTCCATTTCCTACGACGATAACCATTACACCACGGGCACCTAGGGTCCTATTTATGGGTCAAATAGAACTAAACTGTAATCACGCTAAACTGAATTGTTTGAAATTAACTGTTTTTAAATTTAACTGCGTGTTTAAACTTCGTAATTAAGCTAAACTGAATTGTTTGAAATAGAACTGTTTGAAATTTAAACTGTGTACTTATGCTAAACTGAATTGCTAGAAATAGAGGTTTTGACAGTTAACTGTGTGTAAACAAAAAAACTATACTTATACTAAACTGAATTGTTTGACATATTTACCAAAATGACTTAATTCGGTGTTTAATGACCCGAAAAGGGTTGATACGCCCTAAAATAAAACAACCAACCAACCAAACAAACAAACAAACAACACATAGATAGATACATAGATAGATATGAATACATTGCGAGAGCAACATTGTGTCGCCAAATGATATATTGATATCTCGGTGTAGATGTTGTGAAGTCAGCCATCAGGGAGATAGGTAACTATTTTTGTTTGGTCATCTTTAATCTAAGAACTTGTCTATTTGGATTACCCAATTCATTCCTGGGAAAATGGGTTGGTAAAGGAAGTTGTTAAAAGCCTCTTTGAAATTGTATAGAGTCGGGATAAACCAGCTGCTTTGAATGTATTCATAGCACCCTAACTCCTCATCCATTCTCACAATCTTAAAAATCTGGAACACAAAAGTGCTTCTTTTATATAAAAGCTAATTTTTTTTTAATTCATTTCTTTTTTCTTTTTTTCCCCCTATTTTAAGAGAAGATTTTTTTTATATGTAAACCATGGTTACATAGGAAAAATTCGTTAAATAACTGTAATATCATTGTATTTATATTAGCAGTAACACTGCAAATACTAAAAACGTATATAAAGTGGGGTGCTCAAGTTGTATAATAGTTTGCAAGCGAGACTAGCAAACATTCATGAGTGAGTTCGAATCTCAATGGGTCCCCTTCGTGCCACATCTAAGCAAAAAGCTTTGTAAATCACAACATATATAAGGGCGAATCTCCGTAGTGCAGTGGCTAATGGGCTGAACTGTGACATCGTAGTAAACGAGTTCGAACTCCAGTCTGTTATATTCACATATGCAGAATCATAACGACACAATAAATAAACAGACGCAGGAAGGCTTCTTTATAAATATATATAAATATTTATAAATATAAAAATTCGGTGGAGACCGAACAGAAACTGCAATATTTTGACCCCCACTCTTATGGCCGTCAACGTTGTGTCTTTCTCGATCTCCAGGGCTGCTCAACCGGAGACCCAGAGGCCCACTCTGCTGGGTGATGGATTTCTTTACTGCATCATCAACAATTTCTCTGGGCCCCAACTCGTCAGGGCCCCAAGGGCCCCCTTCAGCCGGGTGTGGCTTTTCCTACCACACTCGTCTATAACTCCGTCCGAGCTCTAACTGGAACTCACTTGACTTCTGTCTTGACTGAGTTATATAATAGTTCAACGCCCACTCAGTCGCCTACTCGATCTTTGAAATGGTATGTTTGATCGTCATCAAGCGAAAATAACTGTCTTGCAGTTCACAGGTCACTCTCTTCCGGTGCATCAGTCTATGAGTGTACAATGGGAATTTTTTTTACCTTGTCCCATTTCGTCAGCCAATTTCCGCCCACGCGATTTCCTCTCATAACTGCCATTAGAATGTGTCACTTCTTTCCGGTGCATCACCTTGGAATGGCATTTTTGGCCGGGTCGAAGGCCAAAATACAACACAGTCATTCCACTTCGCTCACTTTTGGATTAATACTCCTAGGAAAGGTGTGAACTCTCTTTATAATTCCCCAGCAATGAGTTAAATAGTACAACCACTGTTCTTCAACAAGGAAGGCTTTGGCATTAAATAACCAAAGAAGGTTGATATGCCGTTAAACAAAGAAACCGAAATCGAACCTAATAATTTATATAATCAGTTAATTGGTTCTTCAGTAAGCCATCATCTGTTAGATTTATTTTCTTTGTTTAATGGCATATCAACCTTCATGGGGTATTTAACACAAGAGCCATCCATTTAGAATAGCAGGGATACTATTTAGCCCATATCTGATAGGATAAGAGGGTCCATACTTTTCCCCAGTGTACTGATTAAAAGTGAACGTAATACATTGACTTGGGTTCGAACTCGCAGTCCACCACTTTAGCCATTATGTCACGACGTCTCCCCACCATTTGTTAAGGTATTTTAAGCTTAAGTCAATTTGAAAATTATGATTGATTGATTTTAACGGCATGTCAACATCTCTGGGGTTATTCTATACCTAGAATTTCAAGAATTGCGTTCACAATATTCTTGCCTCAAAACGTAAACCCATTTAACGTAGTGTTTTCTAAATAAATTTACACCTCAATTTACGAACTCCCGTTTCATGAATTTCTGTTCAGAACGAATTAGTTCGTAAAGTCGAAGTATTCCTGTACATCGCAAATTTATTTACTATCTCTGACGCCGAATGTATTCATCTAACCCACGAGGAAGATGCGACACAAGGTCAGTTTTTAAGCCTTTCACAACTAGTTTTCCTTCTCCAACACCAGCTGTCATACCAAGATTAAAGAGCCAAGTCTGATCTACTATTTACGCATAGCTGGAGATAGAATAATTGGATTCATAGTTTTCTAAAGGGTATTAACATTATATGAAATGCAAACACCCTCATCCAGAATTTGAACTCGGTTCTCCGGCTCTATTTCATACAACGATAACCATCGCACAACAAGCACCTCCCTTATCTAATATTAACAATTTTACTACAACGATAACCATTACTCACAATCACCTATCTGTTAAGCAATACCACATCCCCATAGTGTGAGTTGTTAATGCCACGATTCTTTTTTCCAGTTTGACCTTCCCGACTTTCCAGATGTCCCTCGGAAGGTGGTAAGGAGGGAGGAGCCTCTAGAGGCAAAGAGTGTAACTCGCTTGGTAAGCATTAACCACCCCGGGTGAGTTTCTTTACATCTTCTTCTATGTATGTCCATTCTAGATCTGTTGACCCAGTTGGTTCGGGCTGCAAAATACACCGACTGAATCTCTGCTGAGAGGTAAGACCCCTCCAACGA
>OY757926.1:56536652-56551652 GCA_963585895.1 Sepioteuthis lessoniana | reverse complement strand
GCTTCTGTTCGCTTTATGTTATCTTGCTTAAAATTGTCCTATAAATTCCTTTAAAATACCACACGGGAAACCGGAGTTGCCGACTACTACAATATAATATTATTACGTCTAAATCTAGAGGTCTATATCTTCCATTGTCTAGGGGGAGGAAGGAAAGCGACCTGGTGGGTGTGTGGATAGTGTGAAATTTGGAACCCCTTGCCAGCGGCGGTCAGTCTAGCCCTAAATTAATCCCTCACATAATATGCCAGTTCTTATATGCCTGAGAGAAAAACTCTGAACGAGGACTTATTCTACAAGGGATCAAGTGCCAACCTGCCCCGTCTTCACACGTGCGAAAATTAAAACCCCGTTTTGGGATAAAAGTAAATTCTTCGCGTCACAATATATACAAATATGTAAGACATAAAATATATCTTATATGACCGGCCCACTGGTCTATATATATACGTATATATATAGAAAGAGAGAGTGACACCAATAGGCCGGTAGTATAAGATAGATTTTATATTATATATATATATATATACATGTTACTTCGACAAGTTCAGATAAACTGAAAAAAGAACTGAAAATAAAATTTCCAGAAATATTTTTAGAAAAACTGGGAGTCTGTTCTAAAGTCAAGGCAAAATTTGAAGTAAAAGAAAATGTTATGCCTGTTTTTTTTTTTTGTTTTTTTTTTTTTTTTTTCACAAAAAGCAGTACCCCATGCGTCGGTTGAAATTATTGATAAAGAATTAGAAAGACTAGAAAAACTGGGCGTAATAGAAAAACTGACTACAGCCCATGAGCAGCTCCAGCTGTATATGTAAAGAAAAATAATGAAATAAGAATCTGTTCAGATTATTCAACCGGACTTAATGATCGTCTAAAAGAAATAAATTATCCGTTCCCGACAGTGGAAGAAATTTTTGCAAATTTAAAGGACAGGCGCATATTTCTACGTTAGATTTGTCAGAAACTTATCAACAAATACCAGTGGAAAACAAGTGGGCAGAATTATTAACACACATAGTGGTCTTTTCAAAATCAATAGACTTCAATATGCAATAAAGGTAGCTCCAAATATTTTTCAAAAAATATTGGATACAATGTTAGCAGATCTGGACTTCGCAACAGCTTATTTAGATGATATTCTAATAAAAAGCAAAAATCGAGAAGATCATGCGAAACATGTAACTGAAGTGTTTTTTTTAAAAAATGAAAGAATTCGGTTTTAAATTAAGCATGGAAAAATGTGAATTTTTTCTATGAAAAATAAAATATCTTGGACCAGTAATCGACGAGAATGGCAGAACTCCTGATCCTAACCGAGCGGATGCGATAAAATACATGCCTGCCCCGACTAATGTTGCAGCCTTCCAATCATTTTGGGGGCTGGCTAATTACTTCAATAGCCATATATGAAATATGCATATATTAAGATCTCCGTTGAATCATTTACTCAAAAAAGACGTAAAATGGAATTGGATGGACGAATGTAAAAAAGTGTTCGAGAAATTAAAAATTGCGCTAACGTCAAACTTAGCTTTGACACATTACAACCCCAATAAGCAGATATATGTTGTTAGCGATGCAAGCAATTCTGGCTTAGGGGCAGTTATACTTCACAAAGAAGATGGCAAATTAAAACCGATTCAATATGTATCGAAGACGCTACTTCCGGCGGAAATGAAGTATTCGCAGATAGAAAAAGAAGGTTTGGCTATCATATTTGCGATCAAGAAATTTCATAAATACGTACACGGTAGAGAATTCATATAACAAACGGATCATCATCCATTGTTAGAAATATTTAGTTGTAAAAAAGGAATACCAACACCCACACTGCGAACCGTTTACAAAGACGGGCTACGATGCTGTTAAATTATTCATTTAAAATGGAATTCTTACCGTCAAAAGAGATCGCACTTGCAGCTGGATTATCCAGATTAATACCAAAATATTCAGAACCGCTAGGAGAAACTGTCAATGCTTCATTAAAGTCAAAAATGGACGTAAAATACGTTTTATTTAATACAGTTAAAGAACTACCAGTTACGTTAGAGGAGATAAAATTTAAGACAAAATTTGCTAAGTTCATTAATCAAACCAAAAAGAACTAATGAACTAGAAAGTTAAAACAAATAATATATTTTCAACAGGCAACTGCATATTGATGTATGGAGAACGGCTGGTCATATCTGCAGTTTTAACTAAGCAACTTTTGAAAGATTCCCATACAAGGCACTCGCGAATGAGTAAAATGAAGGCTCTCATGTGAAGTTATGTATACTGGCCGGGTATGGATAAAGACGTTGAAAACATAGTGAAATCGTGCAGAAGCTGCACATCGGTAGCAAAAGCACCTCCCATAAAATTCAATTCATGGCTCAAGACAGACAAACCGGGGTCTCGTCTACATATGGACCAAATCAATCCGATAAAAGGAACATACGTTTTTTGTCATAGCAGACAGCTCTACGAAATGACCAGAAGTTTTCAAATACAAAACGCCTACGACAAAAATCATAATAAAGGTGTTACTAGAACTGTTTTCAAGATTCGGATTGCCAGAAACCATTGTATCTGACAATGGCACACCATTTACTTCAAAAGAATTTGAAAATTTCTGTAAATTGCTCTCAATAAATCACCTAAAATCGGCAACTTATACCCAAGATCAATTGAACTGGTGGAAAGTGTTATCAATGTATTTAAAAGAGCAATTAAATAGGCAAATGGGATCGAAACAGAAAATGAGGAATTACAAGAATTCCTATCTATTTATCGAATAACACCTAATCCCAATACTAATGCAAACATGTCCCCAGCAGAACTGATGTTTGCTGGGAAAATTCGATCTATATTCGATAGATTGATTCCGTCAAAAAAAGGAAATAAGGAAAAAAATAATTCCTCTAATAAGACTTATAGTCCAGGGGAAAATATATTTCCTAAATTATCATTTAGGTAAAGCAATCTAGTTAGAGGGAATTATTGAAAAAAGAATTGGTAATAAGATATATATAAGAAAACATCGAAGATGAAAGTTTCGTAGACATATTAACCTAATAAAAAAAAGATATACCCCAAACACAAAGGAACGAGTCGAAGAACCCCTGTCCGTCATTTATGACATGTTTGAGGTACCTAGGCCTTCACCAATCCAACAGTATCGTACGAGCAAACGAAAACGTAACCCGACGGAAAGTAAGGAAATAAATGCCAAAAGATGAAAATATGATGTTCTACAGACATATAAAAAACATATTGTGGGGAGATGTCGTATAGTGGCTCGTAACACGTGACTTCCGGTATCGCGGAAGTATAAAAGACGCCGTGTTTCTGAAGCACGAAGAAAGAGAAGCAGAAAGAAGCAGAGACAGAGACAGCTCTGGAATGACATCGTTAAGTAATAAGACCAACTTCGGACGTAACACCAACAGCGCGAGACTTATAATACTAGTCGGACTGTACCACTTGAGTTAATAAATATTTAACTCTATTTCCCAGTGTATCTTTTCCTTGCCACGATACAAGAATTTCCTACGATGATAACAGTTACGCTAAGTATACCTCCACGTGTGTACGTGTGTGTGGAGACCAACTGCCTCGAGTAAAAAATGCCGTTCAGTATTCAGAGAAACAATACACAGTGGATGTATGAAATACAAAGTATAGTTGCACTAATTTTCAGATTTATAGTCCTCCAGTTGATGGATGAATATAAAGAATATTTGTATTAATTTTCAGATTTAGAGTCCTCCAGTGGATGGATAAAATACATTGTATAGTTGCACTAATTTTTAGATTTATAGTCCCCAAGTGGATGGGTGAAATATAAAGTATATTTGTTTTGATTTGCAGATTTATAGTTCTCCAGTGACTGAATTAAATACAAAGTATATTTGTATTAATTTTCAGATTTATAGGCCTCCAGTGGATGGATGAAATACAAAGTGTAGTTGCACTAATTAGCAGATATATATTCCTCCAGTGGATGGAGGAAATATAAAGTATCGTTCCACTAATTCGCAGAAATTTAGTCCTCCAGTGAATGGATTATATCACAAAGTATATTTCCACAAATTTACAAATTCATAGGCTTCCAGGGTGTTTCTGCTCAGTACACTTTAGATGACCAATCCAGATCATAGGATGAATAAGTCTCTTATTCAAGTCCGATGAAAGACCTCATGCCGCTCGAACAACCTGGAATAAACTCCAGAAAATTGAACGAATTGGTCTGATGCCACATCCAGCAGATAGTCCAGATCTAGCTCCTGCGGATTATTTTTTGTTCCAGTCCATGGCTCGTGTCCTGCACTCACGACGATTCAACAATCAAGAGAAGGTGGAAACTTCAGAAAAGGAGTTCCTCGCCTTGAAGAAGAGAAACGGGTATCAGCGTAGGATCAAAGAGCTGGCAGAAAGCTGTCTTCAGACGCTACAGCCCGATGGCCTCTGCATGAGGCTGTAGAATACACCAACTACTTCTCTGCAGAGGGATAAGACCCCCTCCCCCAACGAGTGTCCTATTCTGCAGCCTCACCCGACATGGTTGGTGCTTGTGAGATTTGGATTGCAATCCGATTGAAAAAAGAGGAAAGAGGTTGAAAAAAAATGACATTAATATGTTTCGCTAGCAGTCTAGCATCATATGATTATTCTGAATAAAAAGAAAAGTTGTCTAAAATATATTTTCACTGATTACGCCACAGAATTTATGTATATTATGTCTGAAGATTTGGAGTATTTACATTTCCCAACTTCGATAACTGCGTTGAATGCAATTTTAAACTTGTAAAATCAACAGCTGCTTGATGTCTTTTGTGGAACAGGGTGTGGTTTTCACGCAGCAATCACATGTCACGGGGTAACGGAAATGTTCTTGGTTTGAAATATTTCTGTTCTCCAGGGATACGAACTAAAAGGAGCAAATGAATTAGGAAAATCATGGAAGTTGAAGAATCGGAAGAGTAAGAGGGAAAGGAAAGAAAACTGGGAAAAAGAAGATAAGATTAATAGAAAGAAAGAAAGAGAGAAAGAAAGAAAGAAAGTGTAAACAGAAAGAAAGAAAGAAAGAAAGAAAGAAAGAAAGAAAGAACGAAAGAAAGCCTAACGGAAAGAAAGAAAGAAAGAAAGAACGAAAGAAAGAAAGAAAGAAAGAAAGAGAGAAAGGGGAGGATAGATAGATAGATAGATAGATAGATAGATAGATAGATAGATAGATAGATTAGGAAAGAAAGTAATGAGAAATATATTATAGGTTGAAGAAAGAAAGAAAGGAAGAAAGAAAGGAAGAAAGGGTACAACGAGAAAGAAAGAAAGAAATTAAGAAAGAAAGAAAGAAAGAAAGAAAGAAAGAAAGAAAGAAAGGGTGTAACGGAAAAGAAAGAAAGAAAGAAATCTTGAAATGAAATAAGCAGCGTAAAAATAATAAAAAGCTGCATAAATTAAAAAAATGTTTGTTATGTAAATGCAGACGAAAAAGTGAAGAAAAAACCTGGGAAGAAAATAGTGGCCCAGGGCATTTCTGCCTGGCTCAACACCCACCCATAGTGTTTGCAAAAGAAACCACAGAGAACTTCGTCTTGATTTGCACTTCAGTATTAAATATAAGGCATAAATGATGGGAAACACCCAACCGACCGACCGACCGACTTCAAATTCAAGGCGACGTTCTAGTTAAACAAACGCCCTCATTTCTCCTGGAGAAACCTGATGTGGATTTCCAACATATTATATCCCGGGTATCACGCAAAACAGCATTTGGGGGTGAGGTTTCATTTCTGGAGCTCTGAGTAATGTAGAGTCGACCTTTTGTCGCCATTACTCCCAGTTCCACTCTGACCAGAGTATAGTACCTGTTATGGTCCCGTTTATGAGTCAAATGGATCTGCTTGAAAATTATTCATATTAGATAGGAATACTTGAAACCATATGATTATGTCCAAATTGTTTGCATTGAAAATAGTTTCTTGAAGCTATAATTGTTTACAAACGATATCATTCGTTTTGTTTGTTGCCTTATATTACCTAGCAACGTATATTTACACAGTTATTATTATCATTTATTTTTTGTCTGTAGAACCTCAAATAAATTCCAACCAGCTGGCAAAACTTAAAACATGTTGACTGTATTCACCGAAGATGGGTGAGCCCTCCCCGAAAAGAGGTGTCTTGTTCAGACACGAGACATCATCTGGTGGTGAGGTCCAATTTATGGAATGTGAAGTTATTCCTTCGTTCCTATCGGAGTGACTGCACCTTTTTGAGTCACACTCACGAGTCAAATCAATTATTAGTATTAGATACGAATACTTGAAACCTTATAACCTTGGGCAACTTATTTGTTTGAGAATAGTTACTTGAAGCTCCAATTGTTTTTTAAGGATTGCTATTACTTGTTAATAGCATATCTCTGTGCTAACAAATTATCATTGAACAGAAATAATTACTTCCAAACAGGATTAGATAGGAATACTTGAAATCGTAAGTCAGTGTGCCAGTCTGCGGATCTGAGTCTAGACCTTGACACAAGCCTGGATAACATAAGAAGACACGCAAGTACCAACGCAACAGGTCTCCCTAAATCACAACGTCGATAATATTAGACTTTCCACAGGAGGGGGTCAGAACGTTTTCGAATTGCCTTACGGATTTCAGCTTCAGGTTTTGTCACTCCTCTATGGCAAATAGTCCTGTCATGTTGGAAGGGGATTTGAATTTAGAGTTTTTCTTCTCTTAAATCGGTCTGCCTACCGTCAAGAATGTCGACGTAGAGTAAAATGCAATGAGTGGCGTCCAGGATTTGAACGTGGTCCACCCGAGCCCATTGCCTATAACGATAACCTTTTCGCTAATAATTGCCCGAAGCTGTAATTCTCTTCAAATAATTTTCAAAATTATTCTGCTTTTCTTTCTGACATGTAGCATGTTCTTTTTCTTCCTTTTCTTTCCTCACAATCAAAACGAAAATATCTATTATTTATCTGAGGGAGAGAAAGAAAAAAAAAAGAAAGAGAGAAAAGGATAAAATTTGAGTTGGACAAAGAAAGAAAGAAACAAACAAACAAACAATACAGTTTAGCATGAGTACTCAGTTTAATTGTCAAAAACATTTCTATTTCCAGCTATTTAGTTTAGTCAAACAGTTCTAATTTAAACAATTTAGTTTGGTATAAGTATAGTTTTTGTCCACACGCAATTAAATGTCAAAACAGTTCTTTTTCAAACAATTCGGTTTAGCGTAAGTAAAGTTTCAATGTCAAAAACAGTTCTCTTTCAAGCAATTCAGTTTATCATAAGTACGCAGTTTAGATATCAAATCTTTTCAATTTCAAATAATTTGTTTTAGCATAAGTACGCAGCTTAGTTCTATTTGACCCATTAATTGGGCCCTATCTGGTGCTACTACTCCGGGCCTGAGTAGACCTGGGAGCGATGGCAATGAAGTGTAAGAACAGTTTTTGTTTACACAGTTAAATGTCAAAACACTTCTATTTCAAACAATTCAGTTTAACTGAAGTACACAGTTTAAATACACGGTTAAATGTAAAAATTGTTAATTTCAAACAATTCAGTTAAGCGCAATTACACTGTTTAGTTCTATTTGGCCCAAAGATAGGACTCTATTAGGTGCTACCACTCCGTGCCAGAGTAGACCTGGGAGCTATGGCAATAAAGGGGTACTCTGCATTCCCCAAAGCTCCAGCATTACTGAAGCCTCACCATCAGATTCTTAAGTTTCATATCCAGGACACCCGTTGGGAGAAGTCCTACCACTCTACAGAGAAGCAGCCGGTGCAATCTACAGCCCCAGCTGACTGGGGGAGGATCATGTTGAGATGATAGTTCATGTGGTAACGATTCGATATTATCAAGTATGACTATTTAACACTAATAATTCTATTTAACATTATTCATTCGTTTGTACAGAATTAAATAGTTCAATGAATCGCAATGTAATACTAATTCAATTTGCACTCAGGTAAATAGTATCAAATATTACTAACACAAATAATTCTATTTGCCACAGTTAAATGATTTCAAACTTTCCTATGTAGTACTAATAGGGCCACTAAATATTAACCATTTGTTTATCCTCAGTTAAATGGTTTCAAGTATAAGAAATAGTTAGAAAGTTCTATTTGACCCATAAATGGTACTCTAACAGACACTATCACTTCGGCTGAGGTAATGAAGGGGTTCTACACATTTCCCAAAGCTCTAGGACTCGTGCGCAACCTTCAGATTATTTAGTGTGATAAACATATGATTATTGGTATTAGATAGGAATACTTGAAACCATACAACTGTCCCCAAAAAGTCTTTAAAAGTAACTAGTGTAAAAACTAGTTTACAATGAACGCGATTCCTAACATCCAGGCAAGAAATAATCCTAACAGGCTTGAGGGGGTGTCCTCGTGGTGTAATGGTTAAAGCGATGGACTGCGGAGTCGTATTAAGCGAGTTCGTACTCCAGTCACGCTATTACGTTCACTTTCGGGCAAATATCCTTGGGAAAGGTATGAACCCCCTTATCCTCCCAACTAAATATTAATCATTATTTTATCCTCAGTTAAATGGTTTCAAGTATAAGAAATAGTTAGAAAGTTCTATTTGACCCATAAATGGGACTCTAACAGACACTATCACTTCGGCTGAGGTAATGAAGGGGTTCTACACATTTCCCAAAGCTCTAGGACTCGTGCGCAACCTTCAGATTATTTAGTGTGATAAACATATGATTATTGGTATTAGATAGGAATACTTGAAACCATACAACTGTCCCCAAAAAGTCTTTAAAAGTAACTAGTGTAAAAACTAATTTACAATGAACGCGATTCCTAACATCCAGGCAAGAAATAATCCTAACAGGCTTGAGGGGGTGTCCTCGTGGTGTAATGGTTAAAGCGATGGACTGCGGAGTCGTATTAAGCGAGTTCGTACTCCAGTCACGCTATTACGTTCACTTTCGGGCAAATATCCTTGGGAAAGGTATGAACCCCCTTATCCTCCCAACTAAATATTAATCATTAGTTTATCCTCAGTTAAATGGTTTCAAGTATAAGAAATAGTTAGAAAGTTCTATTTGACCCATAAATGGGACTCTAACAGACACTATCACTTCGGCTGAGGTAATGAAGGGGTTCTACACATTTCCCAAAGCTCTAGGACTCGTGCGCAACCTTCAGATTATTTAGTGTGATAAACAGGACACTCGTTTGAGAGATGGTCTGACCCCTCTGCAGTGATGCAATTGTCGTATTCCGCAACCCCTGCTGATTGGGCTACATAAATTAGATAGGAATACGTGAAACCAGATAAGTGTGTGCAAAATAATGATTATTATGAAATCGGGACAGTTACTTTAAATCATATATTTGCTAGCCATAAAAAAAGGAAAAAAAATGACTTCTGTAATAATTAACCCAAAAATACTCCTACTGTATCTCTGCAGAATGACAACACCCCACTACGAGTGTCCTGATATGACATTAAACCCTCTGATGGCGAGGTTCCAGCCTTGAAGATTTGGGGAATGTGGAGTACCCCTTAATTGCCATTGCTCCCAGACCAACTTCCCGGGAGACCGGAGTTCAATCCCAGGTCGAGTTATACCAAAGACTCAAAAAATGATACTTGATGCCGCATTGTTTAACACTCAGCATTATTAGGTAATGATCAAGGGTAAAGTGGTGCAATTCTGGGAATGGAGAAGCACCCTCTCCTCTTTGGTGTAGTAGCTACTGAAAAGGGAGTCTTCGGGACACCCTCGACTAAGGTCACTAACTTTACTTACTTACTTTAATCAGACCATTGGCAAAATGGTTAGAGAGTTCGCCAGTGAACCGTGGTTCAATCCTAGTTCGAATCGTACCAAAGATTTTAAAAATGCTACTTGATTCCCTCTTGCTTAACGGACAGCATTATAAGATAGGGATCAAGGGTAAGTGGAGCAATACAGAGAAAGGAATACCACTGTCCTCTACACTCCGGTTTAGTAGATATTGAAAAAGGGAACCTTCGAGTCGTCCTCTACTTCGGTGGGCCTACTTACTCGAAAGCATATAAACTATTTGCAAACAAATAACTGTTATTACATAGAAATAATTAATTCAAACCATATGATTATTGGTATTAGATAGGAATACTTGAAACCATACAACTGTCCCCAAAAAGTCTTTAAAAGTAACTAGTGTAAAAACTAATGTACAATGAACGCGATTCCTAACATCCAGGCAAGAAATAATCCTAACAGGCTTGAGGGGGTGTCCTCGTGGTGTAATGGTTAAAGCGATGGACTGCGGAGTCGTATTAAGCGAGTTCGTACTCCAGTCACGCTATTACGTTCACTGTCGGGCAAATATCCTTGGGAAAGGTATGAACCCCCTTATCCTCCCAACTAAATATTAATCATTTGTTTATCCTCAGTTAAATGGTTTCAAGTATAAGAAATAGTTAGAAAGTTCTATTTGACCCATAAATGGGACTCTAACAGACACTATCACTTCGGCTGAGGTAATGAAGGGGTTCTACACATTTCCCAAAGCTCTAGGACTCGTGCGCAACCTTCAGATTATTTAGTGTGATAAACATATGATTATTGGTATTAGATAGGAATACTTGAAAGCATACAACTGTCCCCAAAAAGTCTTTAAAAGTAACTAGTGTAAAAACTAATTTACAATGAACGCGATTCCTAACATCCAGGCAAGAAATAATCCTAACAGGCTTGAGGGGGTGTCCTCGTGGTGTAATGGTTAAAGCGATGGACTGCGGAGTCGTATTAAGCGAGTTCGTACTCCAGTCACGCTATTACGTTCACTTTCGGCCAAATACCCTTGGGAAAGGTATGAACCCCCTTATCCTCCCAACTAAATATTAATCATTAGTTTATCCTCAGTTAAATGGTTTCAAGTATAAGAAATAGTTAGAAAGTTCTATTTGACCCATAAATGGGACTCTAACAGACACTATCACTTCGGCTGAGGTAATGAAGGGGTTCTACACATTTCCCAAAGCTCTAGGACTCGTGCGCAACCTTCAGATTATTTAGTGTGATAAACATATGATTATTGGTATTAGATAGGAATACTTGAAAGCATACAACTGTCCCCAAAAAGTCTTTAAAAGTAACTAGTGTAAAAACTAATTTACAATGAACGCGATTCCTAACACCCAGGCAAGAAATAATCCTAACAGGCTTGAGGGGGTGTCCTCGTGGTGTAATGGTTAAAGCGATGGACTGCGGAGTCGTATTAAGCGAGTTCGTACTCCAGTCACGCTATTACGTTCACTTTCGGCCAAATACCCTTGGGAAAGGTATGAACCCCCTTATCCTCCCAACTAAATATTAATCATTAGTTTATCCTCAGTTAAATGGTTTCAAGTATAAGAAATTGTTAGAAAGTTCTATTTGACCCATAAATGGGACTCTAACAGACACTATCACTTCGGCTGAGGTAATGAAGGGGTTCTACACATTTCCCAAAGCTCTAGGACTCGTGCGCAACCTTCAGATTATTTAGTGTGATAAACATATGATTATTGGTATTAGATAGGAATACTTGAAACCATACAACTGTTCCCAAAAAGTCTTTAAAAGTAACTAGTGTAAAAACTAATTTACAATGAACGCGATTCCTAACATCCAGGCAAGAAATAATCCTAACAGGCTTGAGGGGGTGTCCTCGTGGTGTTATGGTTAAAGCGATGGACTGCGGAGTCGTATTAAGCGAGTTCGTACTCCAGTCACGCTATTACGTTCAATTTCGGGCAAATATCCTTGGGAAAGGTATGAACCCCCTTATCCTCCCAACTAAATATTAATCATTAGTTTATCCTCAGTTAAATGGTTTCAAGTATAAGAAAGAGTTAGAAAGTTCTATTTGACCCATAAATGGGACTCTAACAGACACTATCACTTCGGCTGAGGTAATGAAAGGGTTCTACACATTTCCCAAAGCTCTAGGACTCGTGCGCAACCTTCAGATTATTTAGTGTGATAAACATATGATTATTGGTATTAGATAGGAATACTTGAAACCATACAACTGTCCCCAAAAAGTCTTTAAAAGTAACTAGTGTAAAAACTAATTTACAATGAACGCGATTCCTAACATCCAGGCAAGAAATAATCCTAACAGGCTTGAGGGGGTGTCCTCGTGGTGTAATGGTTAAAGCGATGGACTGCGGAGTCGTATTAAGCGAGTTCGTACTCCAGTCACGCTATTACGTTCACTTTCGGGCAAATACCCTTGGGAAAGGTATGAACCCCCTTATCCTCCCAACTAAATATTAATCATTAGTTTATCCTCAGTTAAATGGTTTCAAGTATAAGAAATAGTTCTATTTGACCCATAAATGGGACTCTAACAGACACTATCACTTCGGCTGAGGTAATGAAGGGGTTCTACACATTTCCCAAAGCTCTAGGACTCGAGTGCAACCTTCAGATTATTTAGTGTGATAAACAGGACACTCGTTTGAGAGATGGTCTGACCCCTCTGCAGTGATGCAATCGTCGTATTCCGCAACCCCTGCTGATTGGGCTACATAAATTAGATAGGAATACGTGAAACCAGATAAGTGTGTGCAAAATAATGATTATTATGAAATAGGGACAGTTACTTTAAATCATATATTTGCTAGCCATAAAAAAAGGAAAAAAAACTGACTTCTGTAATAATTAACCCAAAAATACTCCTACTGTATCTCTGCAGAATGACAACACCCCACTACGAGTGTCCTGATATGACATTAAACCCTCTGATGGCGAGGTTCCAGCCTTGAAGATTTGGGGAATGTGGAGTACCCCTTAATTGCCATTGCTCCCAGACCCACTTCCCGGGAGACCGGAGTTCAATCCCAGGTCGAGTTATACCAAAGACTCAAAAAATGATACTTGATGCCGCATTGTTTAACACTCAGCATTATTAGGTAATGATCAAGGGTAAAGTGGTGCAATTCTGGGAATGGAGAAGCACCCTCTCCTCTTTGGTGTAGTAGCTACTGAAAAGGGAGTCTTCGGGACACCCTCGACTAAGGTCACTAACTTTACTTACTTACTTTAATCAGACCATTGGCAAAATGGTTAGAGAGTTCGCCAGTGAACCGTGGTTCAATCCTAGTTCGAATCGTACCAAAGATTTTAAAAATGCTACTTGATTCCCTCTTGCTTAACGGACAGCATTATAAGATAGGGATCAAGGGTAAGTGGAGCAATACAGAGAAAGGAATACCACTGTCCTCTACACTCCGGTTTAGTAGATATTGAAAAAGGGAACCTTCGAGTCGTCCTCTACTTCGGTGGGCCTACTTACTCGAAAGCATATAAACTATTTGCAAACAAATAACTGTTATTACATAGAAATAATTAATTCAAACCATATGATTATTGGTATTAGATAGGAATACTTGAAACCATACAACTGTCCCCAAAAAGTCTTTAAAAGTAACTAGTGTAAAAACTAATGTACAATGAACGCGATTCCTAACATCCAGGAAAGAAATAATCCTAACAGGTTTGAGGGGGTGTCCTCGTGGTGTAATGGTTAAAGCGATTGACTGCGGAGTCGTATTAAGCGAGTTCGTGCTCCAGTCACGCTATTACGTTCACTTTCGGGCAAATACCCTTGGGAAAGGTATGAACCTCCTTATCCTCCCAATAATGGGTTAAATAGTACCACCCCTGTTCTTCTAGGAGAATAGCTTTAAATAACCAACAAATGTTGGTAAGCCAACTAACCTAACGGGTTTGACATCCCGTTAAAATCAATTAGTAAACAATTATAACCTCAAGTACCTTTTCTTAACACAAATAAGTCATAAGCTAATAAGTAATCCTATCTAATACAAATAACTTGCATAAATTTTTTTTTGTTTCAATTAACAATAATAATCCTTAGTAAACAATTAAATCTTCAAGTAACAATAAAATATAATTTACAGTTTTATGGCATAAAGTTATCTCAACGAATACGAATAATTTTTAAACAGATCTATTTGCCCCATAAATGGAACCCTAATAGGTACGACCATTTTGGGACAGAGTGGACCTAGGAGTAACAGTAATGGAACGGCCAGAGCTGTAGAATACACCGACTGTATCTCTGCAGAGGGTAAAACCCCGTCACAGCGAGTGTCTTGGATATGACACTAAACAATCTGAGGCTCCAGTAATGCTAGATCTTTAGGGAATGCGGAGTATCCCTTCATTGCCATCACTCCCAGGTCCACTCTGGCACAGAGTAGTAGTACCTGAAAGGGTCCTATCTATGGGTTAAATAGAACTGTATAACATTTAAAAAGAGTGCAAACAAATGACTTATGATAAATTGATCTGTTTGAAATAGAACTGTTTGATCATTTAACTGTGTATAAATAAATGATTGATGCTTAATTGAATTTTTAGTGATACATAATTATATTTGGAACTATTCAACTTTGATTTATGCTAAAATGAATTATCTGAAATAACTTTTTGATTCATGTGTAAACATGTTTGATGTTTAATTGAATTGTTAATGAACTTGGAACAATTTGATTTTGTTGACTTTGTTTTTACAAATCATATATATTTATATAGGAATAAGTCGGATTCGGTATTGTATAGCCTATAATGGTTGATATGCCATAAAACCCAACCAAACCAAATCATATATATTTAATACATATGTATAAGGAGGATTTGGTATTAAATAACATACAATGGTTGATATGCCATAAAACCCAACCAAACCAAATCATATATATTTAATACATATGTATAAGGAGGATTTGGTATTAAATAACCTACAATGGTTGATATGACATACACCCAAATCAGACCATATATATATCTAATATTTATGTATAAAGAGGATTTGGCTATAATGGTTCATATGCCACAAAACCAAACCAAATCAAATAACGGGTACTCTACATTCTCCATAGCTACAGAACTGGAGTCTCACCATTAGATTCAGTTTGTCATACTTTGTATATTCCTTTTTAGAGTAAAAGGGG
>OY757926.1:56469152-56531652 GCA_963585895.1 Sepioteuthis lessoniana | reverse complement strand
AAATGGTTCGTTGATGAATTAATTTAATGTCATGTGAGACAGAAGTTAGAAATGAAAAAAAAACTGAAGAAATGCTAGAAGGAGGAGGAAGGGGAGGACTAGGAATGGAAGAGAGAAAGAACTAAGAGTGAAAAGGAGGGAGGAAGAGAGAAAAAGGCAAGCGGAAGAAGAAGAAGAAGAAGAAGAAGAAGAAGAAGAAGAAGAAGAAGAAGAAGAAGAAGAAGAAGAAATGGTTCGTTGATGAATTAATTTAATGGCATGTGAGACAGAAGTTAGAAATGAAAAAGAAAATGAAGAAATGTTAGAAGGAGGAGGAAGGGGAGGACTAGGAATGGAAGAGAGAAAGAACTAAGAGTGAAAAGGAGGGAGGAAGAGAGAAAAAGGCAAGCGGGAGAAGAAGAAGAAGAAGAAGAAGAAGAAGAAGAAGAAGAAGAAGAAGAAGAAGAAGAAGAAGAAGAAGAAGAAGAGTCCTTGTTTGGTTATTTGATTCCAACAGGCCGTTTTTTTTTGCAAGCAATTAAATGGTCTCAACTAATGAGAACACTGGGGAACAAATGATAAAAAAAATCTTTGGTGCCTCAAATTTTAATCCTTATTCTTAGTAAATTCAATTCACTTAATAGGAATATAACCTTCATTTCTTTTAAGCAGTAGGAGTTTTAAAGATTAGTTACTTATCAATGAATGTTTACTGAATGCTGTTTTTCCCATTTGCTGGTTGATAACATGATTACCTAATAAAGAAAATCTTTGAATCCTCCAGATACTTTTTGCTACTCGTTTGAAGGGTATACTTTCATGAAACAGAGAAAATTTCGTGGAAAGAGCATACTTGAAAAAATAAACTCGGGGTCCAAGATAAGACATGGGCTCCACACATCATCTGTAAAACTTGTGCTCAGCACATTTATCAGTGGACTAACGGTGATTGAAAATGTCTGAAACTCGGGATACTTTTCCTCTGGAGAGAACGGTTAAACCGTATTTAGTTTGTTTGTTTTTTTTGGCATATCATCCTTTGTAGGTTATTTAATGCCAAACCCATTTTTATACAAATAAACAGTTCTATTTAAAACAATTCAGTTTAGCATAAGTACGCAGTTTAAATTTCAAAACAGTTCTATATCAAGCAATTCAGTTTAGCATAAGTACGTAGTTTAAATGTCAAAACAGTTCTATGTCAAGCAATTCAGTTTAGCATAAGTACGCAGTTTAGTTCTATTTGACCCATAGATAGGACCCTATCAGATGATAACACCCCGTGCCAGAGTGTAACTGGGAGCGATAGTAATGAATGGGTGCTCCACATTCCCCAAAGCTCCAGTATTACTGGAACCTCACCATCAAATTGTTTAGTGTTATATTTAGGACACTCGTTGTGGGGGTGGGGGTCTTACCCCTTTACAGAGAAGCAGTCGGTGTATTCTGCAGCCCCAGCCGACTGGACAATTGAATATCATTGCAAAAACTGAATCTCTGTCTTCTGAGTAGAAGGTCTGTGATTCTATTTCTCTTTTCCGATATTAGGTGACTGTGGTTCCCGGTTACAATAAGTTCTTTTCTGCTTGTCTGGATGTCTTTAATTCTGATGATTTCTTCGAGAGTTTTAGCCCCCATTCAAAACTAATGACCTCCGGCTGACCAAAAAACTTGTGCAATTTATGAGTGCGACCACTTCAGGCTATAGTAGACCCAGGAGCGATGGCAATGAAGGGGTACTCCGCATTCCCCAGATCCAAGGCTGGAACCTCAGCATCAGATTATTTAATTTCATATCCAGGACCCTCGTTAGTGGTATTGATGCAGTCTTACCCCCTCTGCCGAGATGCAGTCGATACAGCCTAAGTCGACTGGCCTGTTTTTATAGGTGGATAACCTTCTGGATAA
This sequence comes from Sepioteuthis lessoniana, assembly GCA_963585895.1. Classification (NCBI taxonomy): domain Eukaryota; kingdom Metazoa; phylum Mollusca; class Cephalopoda; order Myopsida; family Loliginidae; genus Sepioteuthis; species Sepioteuthis lessoniana. Next base: position 56,529,765 of record OY757926.1, on the reverse strand, counting down.
CTGATATATAGAATACTCGTCACTATATTTTCCTAATGTGAAAAAAATATAATTCAGTTGTATTCAAAATACATATTCCATCTTTTTACACGAGAAAAGTTACGTAAAAAAGCGGGATATTTCTTTTTCTGATTCTTAGAATTATTTGGCGTGTGAGTGTGGGATAATGTGTACCCCCTGCTTCTGCTCCCAAACCTTAAGTCGTGAAGTACAAAATATGTTTTATGTCTAGTTCAACACGGTCGTTTCCTCAGTCTTCTTCTCTCCAGTGCGTCCAACAGGGTAAGGTTAAGGTCAATCTTTGATGCCCGAGGCATCCTAAAATGCCGAAGGAACTCGCAATCTCTCTCTTTCTCTCTCTCTCTCTCTCTCTCTCTCACGCACAGATACACACACACTCTCCCACACTTTTTTCTTTCTTTTTTTTCTCTCTCTCTTTCTCTCTTTCTTTTTCACTCACTCTCACACACACTCTTTCTCTCACTCTCTCTCTCTATATATATATATATATATATATGTGTGTATATAAGGGTTGTTTAAAGATTTATTTTTAATTTAAGCAAACGTACTTTTTCACATATGTCTGTGTGTTTCTCTAACATTGTCATCCTCTAGTCGCCCTGACAGCACAGATTTCCTTGACTCTCTCTCTCTCTCTCTCTCAATCTGTACCTATCATCCATCGCCCCTGGCAGTTCTTCCAAACTATATCCTGTATCTGCACAGAGCTGATATGAATAAGTTCTAGCTGGTCGGCCAACATTGGTACGTCTATGTGTCGGGGTTTATAGAAAAACGTCACTTATGAGTTTGACCGGAACTCGTTGGAAGCAAAATAGTGAATGTAAAGTATGGCGAATGAATTCGAAGTTGGGTCAACGACAAACTTCGCCAGAAGAACTTCACAGGTCTACGTCCAAGATCAAATAGTTCGGTTTGGAACTATTTGATCAGTTGGGAAAAGATTGCTACTCATCTATAAGAATGCCATCAGTTGATGAGGAAAAAAACAGCCAACGAAAGTTTACCATAACTCTTAATCTTTTACACTCACATACTCACACACACACGTGGTTCAAGATGTTTCGTGAGAGGATGTTATGGCAAGAGCCAACACTCGAGCCCTGTGAAGGAGTCCTCAGGAGTATATTGCTTATGAGTTTGTCCTTACTTCTCCAGCAGTTTCCCTCTATGTCTGGTTCGTCTATCTTTGATATTTTTCGTGATGGGTAGTAGGTGGCCTTATAGTTGCTGTTTTGTTGGGTGTTACCTCCAGGACTTGTTCAATACAGCTTGCAGCATTCTTATGTAATTGTCGTCAAGCTTTTTCTTCACACGTTTAGTTAGCGTCCATGTGGTGCATTCATATAGCACTATTGATACGTCCGCTGCTTGGAAAAAACTACGTTTTACTTTATCAGTCAGGTCTGACTTCTATAAGACCGATAACCTATCGAATGCTGTCCATGTCTTTGCTAGTCGCTTGTTAATGCACTTCGTGGTTGATGAGACGCTTCTCCCGAGGTAGGTTAACTTCTCCACTAATTTCAGAGAACTACCATTTAGTGTGGAGATATCACCTCTTTGATTAAAGCACATGTATTCTGTGTTGTCTGCGTTGACATGGAAGTCTATGTTACCTGCTGCTTGTTCCAGACTATGTAGCAGAGATTCGGCTTGTGCAGGTCTATTTGCTAGAAGCGCTATGTCATCGGCGTAGTCCGCGTCCGTAATTGTTTGTGCGGGGTATCTTCTGCTTCTTTCCTTTGCCAGCTTGAAACCGTTTTCTTTCATTAAATCAATAGTCGATCTAAGCACGTCGTTTAGGTAATAAACAGATATTGGGCTAATGTACCTCCTTGTAGCACATTTGCTACAATGTCGAAGTAGTCTCTCTCTCAATCCGGTGAGCGGACATCCTGTGCACAGGAGCCCCTTCACTCAGCTCAGTAAATAAGCGAAAGCTTCCTCCTTATAAACACAGCAGGCAGCAACTGAAAAACAAAGAGCGTGAACTCTGGTTTCAGATGGTTGTATGACATTGCACAGCGTCTGCACGCTTGATTCCTTTTTGGCCACGTCTACTTGGGCTCTGGACCAGGGCGCACCTCGGCTACTCGCATTCTCTGATCGGGTGTGTCTTGGCTTGGTGGAAGTTGGTTGAGGCTGCCCGACGTGTGTGCCGAGGAGGCCTAGCATTCGCGTCTCGCGGCTAATTCCAACATCCTTCAGCCTCAGGAGGCCATTCTTCCAAGTCCTAACCCTCTCTGGAGGGGTTGGTTTTATCCCTTGGCGCCTGAGGTGCCTCTTCTTAGAGGAATGTCGACGGGACTCAAGGAAACACCGGGCGTATGTAGGTTTCGACTCTACGTCCGGGCCCACCTTGTGCCATACTCGTCCGGTTGGTGGGATGTACGGCAAATAGCCAAGGGCGCGACAGGCCTTTGTGCCCAGGGGAGGTATTAGTTCCTCAACCGCTTTGTACGTTGAGAAGAAATTCAAATATAGTTATTTACTAAGCTTTGCGGTGCAAGATCAGAATTTTGGGGTGCCCTGTGAGAAACGAACTCAGTAACAATGGTTATCTAATCCAGCTTGTTAACGATTATACCACGTGAGGTGTCCAAAAAATTCTGATAATTCTAGACGACTTAATCTGTCTGTCTGTCTGTCTTTTACACACACACACACACACACACGCACACAAATACGCACTATGACTATAGAAAGTCTGTCGGCCGTTTTTTAGCACCATTTTATGTTTTTTTCTCTTTTTCCCGATCTCTTTTCTTCCTGCCAAGTCGGCCGCGTCAAGAACATGCAAACTTATGCAAATATGTCTCCCTTGCAAAAAAGCTGTTCTGAGTATGACACGAAACTGCATCCTGGAAATCTGGGGAGTGTTGATAACTTCTTCATCACCATTACTCCCAGGTCCACTCTGCCACGGAGTGGTACTACCTGTTATAATCCTTTCCATGGAGCAAATAAATCTGTTTAAAAATTATAGTACTATTCGAAGGGACTGTATGCTAAAAAACACACAAACTTAATAAATAACTGCCCAAAAATGTAAATATGAATGTACAATGAACGCAATTCCCTTACCTCAATGCATAATATAACCCTAGATGAATTAACATGTCGTTAAAATCATTCGAATAGTCTTTTCTTTCTTTCCTCTTTCTTTCTTTCTTTCTTTCTTTATTTACTTGATTGATGTGAAAGGATTCTAATTTTCAAACTGTCAATACAACAAAGGATTCTCACCCAGTCAAAACAAATAATGCCATATCTCGAAAGCCATGGACATGTGAAAGTGTCGATCTAGACGTTAATAATTACGACATTTACAACGGAAATTGCACAAATATGTCAAGATGAAGCCGCACTTTAGCGAGACCTTCATCATTAAGGGGACATGCTGACACCACAGAATACTTTGACTGACTCTCTCTCTCCATTCGTCCCAATTAGCCATCGCTTTTGGCAAGTCCTCAAGACACCATCCAGTGTCCACGCCGAGTTGATGAATATAAACTTTTGTAGTTTGGCCAACACTGGTGTGTCCATATGTAGGAGTTTAAAAGAGAACGTTACTTACAGAAAACAGCATGCTGCACCCTTGTGTTGTTCTCATCAAGCTTTTTCTCCGGGCGTTTCGTTAGAGACCAGGTGGTGCAACTATAGATTAGTACTAACACTGCGACAGCTTGGAGGGATTTTTGTTTTATACTATCAGAGAGATTAGATTTCGTTAACCTGAAAATAGACCATGCAGAACCTACACACATTGTTTTCAGTTGGTGAGATGTTACTACCGAGGTATATAAACTGGTTTCAGATCCTTAACACCGTTGAGTAGTAATTATCACTCGGGTAGACTCACAGGCAATCACTACTTGAGTGAATTTAATTCTCCCTGTATGTTTCAAACTGATAGCTTATTGCTATTCTAATCAGATTAGGTTAAAGAAATACAGAGAAAACGAGGATCTATATCGGTTGAAATACGGGCACAGAATCTTTTGAACGAGAAGGCTGTTGCAGCGGCATAAACTGACAGGAAAAACATTTGATTCTATTATCTCTGGGTAGACATTCAAGAAACAACCACACGCATGCGCGCGCGCATGTGCACACAAGAGAAAAAGCAAGATAACATAAATAAAACGAAGTTATGTCGGCAAAAAACTTAAATATGTTTTAAACCCAGTCGGTCGTTTCTAATTTATAAAATCTGCTGGAAAATCTTGGCTTTGGTCAGAAAACAGTAAGCACGAATTTTGGAATGCAGATCAAAGAGATATCAATCAATCACTTATTTTATAAACCGATTACCCTCCCCGCCCACCAAAAAACACGGAATGAACACACACCTACACACACACACACACACACACACATACACACACACAAATATTGTGTCTGTGGGTGTGTATTTGTCTGCACGGATAGTAATGAGAATTGATATATATATATATACATATATATATATATGAGATTGTGAATAAGTGGTATTAGAAGCGCTATCTATGCACATACACACACACACACACGTGCATGAGTTGGTGTATATGTGTCTGCACAGAGAGTAGTGAGAATTTATCTATATATCTATGTGTGTGTGAGAGATTGTGAATCAGTTGTACTAGAAGTGCGATCTATGCATACACACACACACACACACACACACACACAGAAATCTGTCTAACGATTGTTGTATAAGAGTCAGCATTAAACAAGCGGGCACAGATAAACAGCCATGCTATTAAAATATATATAAAAACTAATGTATATTTATTTATTATTATATCATATATATATATGTATACATATATTCATCTCTCTCTCTCTCTCTCTCTATATATATATATATATATATATATATATATATATATATAAACATATTATCGTCCAGAAGAGAACAAATTTAATCATGATGAAACAAATTCATTTATTTTAATCTTTTTAAAATAAAATTGACAGCCAACCGGTTTCGGTCCTCTCTGGTCGCAGCTGTATCGAGGACAAACGATTACGAAAAAAAAAAGGGGCAGGGACACTGTAATGTTGGGGAAAAAATTTGCAAATTGTTTAGAAAGGGAAAGGGTCAATGAAATTGTTATATATATATATATATATATATATATATATATATATATATATATATATATATATATTCTCAGATCTCTCAAAAATGTTCAATGAATTTGAATGGTGCCCTTGGAACGTATAACAGACCTTTGTGCTACCGTATGGCAGCATAACGCTTTGTGTAACAGTTCCAAAAACAGCTCGAGAGGACGACTTCGAATGAGTCGGTGATAACTAGTGTTAGGATTAGAATTTTCTTTGCGTGGACAAAAATTTCGGTAGTAGCAGCTCATAGGAAGAAAAATACTCAGATTGAGATCGATACAAACAGTTTTTACTGATATATATATATATATATATATATATATATATATATATACGTACGAATGGTCAGTTTTTAAGCAGAGTTTTAAAGGTTTGAATTTAGAGTTTTCCTTCTCCTAGATCGATTGCCATACCAGTGTTAAAGAGACAACTATTCTCCTTCAAGCTATTGGCAAATAGTAGGATAGCCCACTATCTAATCATAGATGAGTTGCCCAATCGGTTGAGGCTGAAGAATACACCGACTGCACCTCTGAAGGAGGTAAAGACCTCCCCAATGAGTGTTCTGGATATGACACTAAACAATCTGATGGTGAGGTTCAATTGATGCTGGAGCTTTGGGGAATGCGGACCACCTCTTTATTGCCATTGCTTTCATGTCCACTCTGGCCCCGAATGGTAGCACCTGATAGAGCCCTATCTATAAGTTAAATAGAACTAAACTGCATACTTATGCTAAACTGAATTGTTTGAAATGAAACTGTTTTTGACATTGAAACTGTACTTACGCTAAACTGAATTGTTTAATGTAGAACTGTTTTGACATTCAACAGTGTAAACAAAATATATACTCTACTAAACTGAATTGTTTGAATTAGAACTGTTTGAATTAACTGAATAGCTTGAAATAGAACTGTTTGAATTAACTGAATAGCTTGAAATAGAAATGTTTTTGAGAATTAAACTGTGTATTCATGCTAAACTGAATTGTTTGAAATAGAACTGATTATGTGTATAAAAATGGATTCGACTTTAAATAACCTACTAAGGTTCATATGCGAAAAAAACCAACCAACCAACCATAGTTGGGATGCAAACTTTTTCCAAGGATATTAACAGTATGTGAAATGTAAACAGCCTCGTCCAAGATTTGAACTCGGGTCCCTGTTTCGATTACATACGATGGTAGCCATTACTCCACGAAATAAACAAAAGTGGTAGGACAAATTCATGGTAAAGAGCACTTAACACTTTTCGATTTCAAGTAATCATAACTGTTGTATCGTTGTAAGGAAGGGATACACAGTGAAATAGAGTTAACTATTAATTAACTGAAGTGTTCTTACGTCCGAAGTTGGTCTTACTACTGACAGAGATCTTTCAGAACTGGATATTTGTCTCTGCCTCCCACCAGACAGGACTTGACACAAGGTCAATGACCCAAAGGTCAATTATAGTAGGAGTTATGGGGAAGGTCGAGCATGAGTCGAGGCTCGAGCCTTGCTGGACAATGATGCTCATCGGCCCACCGTGAGCCTGATAAGCCTAGCTGGACTTGGACCCAGATTTGGGTTCAGGCACGTATGCCTGATTATAGCTTAAACTGGACAGCAAGGTCCACTGCTATAAAGGGTAACAAAGGTGTCAGTGATGCAGCTCGCCTAGTCGAAGGTGGCCCAGCCGAAGCCGGGGATCTTTCGGCCTCACGTCTGCCGTGGAGCATTGACCGTCCGGCACAAATGCCAGACAGTCCGCTGAAAAACCTCAGCACGAAACAGAGATTTTTCAGTACTGACAGTGCTTAAGAGACACATCTTTTATTCCTCCGAGATACCGGAAGTCACGTGGTACGAGCCACTAATCAACAATTACATCAAAAATTGTCGGAATGTTTTTATGAACATGGTGACACATATATTGACTTACGATATCTTTTTTTCGACCGTAGAATCTCTCTGCTCTAATTCCACTACTGAATGGCAGAGAAATCCAAAATGGCACTCACCCTAAGGCGATGCAAATGGTGTATATTGGAATTTGCTAACGGTGTTGTCAGGATTTGGTTTGGTTTGGTTTGGTTTGGTTTGGTTTAGTCATATTTTAAGGCTTGTGAAACCCTTCTGCGTTATTTAATGCTCGATCCTGATAATGTATATATATCATATATATAATGTGTAAGTACATAGTTTGAAGGTAATATTTTTAAACAAACCATATCTCATTTCTTTGCACATAATGAAATGCTTTCAAGTATTGCTATCTAACACAAATAATTCTATTTATTATTTATCATTTATTTGTATTCTGTTAAATGATTTCAGGTATTGCTGCTAATTTTTTCCACACTGTTGAAGGATTTCAATAATTGCCAATTAACGCAAACAATTGTATCAAATATCAATCATTTATTTTCACACAGTTAATTCGATTCTAGTATTGCTATTTAACATCAATAATTCTATTTAATATTCATCATTTGTTGGCACACAGTTAAATGGTTTCAAGTATTGCTATTTAACACTAATAATTCTATTAAATATTAATCATTTGTTTGCACTGTTAAATAGTTTCAAGCATTGCTATTAAGTACTAATAATTCACTTCATATTAATTCATTTACACACAGTTAAGTGGTTTCAAGCATAGTAAATTATCTAACAGTTCTATTTGACCCTTTATTGCCATTACTCCTCTAGGAGTAATGGCAATAAAGAGATATCCCACATTCCTCAAAACTCCAAAACTGTAGTCTCACCATCAGATAGTTTAGTGTCATATCCATCACATTCGTTGTGAGTGGGGATCTTGCAATCGGCGTGTTCCGCAGTCTCAGCCGACTGGGCTGTGTTGTCAACGTTTCGGATGTGAATTTCGTGTGCATTCGCTTCCTGATAAATCCATTCTGAAATGGTCCAACTATAATTTTATTGAGAAAGGATGCATATGTGATCAGAGAAAATTTATGCTGATCGTCAGTGTCGGAGGAGGTTGCTGACCGCGTCGAAAAAAAAAAAGGCTTCGTAGTGAGCGAATGTCTGATACCAACCGATGATACCACATGAAACTTTCTGAGATCCTACCCCTCTTGCGTTAGAAGATTCCAATAAAGTTACAATCTGTACAGGTTTCAAATCAAGAAGTGCTTTGTGGGAATATTTCTTTTCTGTTTCCTAAGAATTATTTGACTATTAAAGATTATTCCTCAAAAATTATAGATATCTTTATTTATTAAGTTTCAAATATTATTTATTTTGGTTATATCATGAAGCACTTGAGAAAGACTCAGTGATTTCATACGTATCGTGATGAACATTTGAAACTTATAAATAAACTTTTGTATTTGAAAAGTTCTACACCTGATGGGCGAAATTTAATTGGCAGATATTAGCTATTATTAGTTTTTATTACAAATAGATATGACGCTTACTAGCGAAATATTGAGGAAATGCGGCCATAAACTTTAATCAGGGAGAACGCAGAGCGTTCTTCAGCAGTTACACAAAGAGTTTCTGATGATTTGGTGAAAGTGAATGCAGGCTATTCCGCATAGCCGCATTCGATATTTTAGCCTAGTCGGCTAGAACTGCAGAATATACCGACTGCATCTCAGCAGTGACCTAAGACTCTTCCCAAAGAACGTCCGGAAGTGAGGCTCCAGTAAAGTTGGAACTTTTGAGGAAAGTTGAATGCCCTTTCAATGACATCGCTCCCAGGTCCATTCTGGTCTGGAGTGGTAGTACCAGATAGGGTCCTATCTATGGAAATAGAAGTTTGTCATTTAAGTAAAGTTGGCGACCTTAGTAGAGGGTGACCCGAAGGCTCCCTTTTCAATAGCTACCACAACAGGACGGGGATGGCGCTACTCCATTCCATGGATTGCTCCACTTTACCCTTGATCCTTACATTATAATGCTGAGTGTTAAAGCGACATCAAGTACCATTTTTGAGTCTTTGATATGTCTCGACCTGGGATTGAACCTCGGTCTCCCGGACCATTGGCGTGCACTTTACTCATTAAGCCAATGGTTCGGTTTTTTAAACTGAGTATAAACAAATGTCTTATGCTAAATTAAATTGTTTGATCTCTTAACTATGTGTAAACAAATGAGTGGTGTTGAATTATTAGAGATACATAACAATACTCAGAATCATTTAGCTTTGTTGACTTATCTTTACAAGTCATATATATTAGATATGTATGTATTAACGAAGATTTGGCATTAAATAACCTACAATGGTTGATATGTCATAAAACAAAACCAAATCAAACCACCTTTCAATAAAGTTGCCGCAGAAAATATTCAATCTATTTCATTTTTTTTAAATTGCCCCCAAGAGCTAGAAAACATCTGTATAAAAGAGGAAAGATTTAGGACCCCAGGCGACATTAGAATAGACAGACCGAGATAAAGAAAAAATGTAAATGGCTACCAAAAGCAAGTCAATTCCTCTCTACCTTTGACAGAGGTCAACTGACGGTTAGATATTTTTTGTCTTTTACTATATTGTCATTTTAAAATGCATAAAAGATTTTATTTTTTGTAAAATCACTGCAATATATTACAAAAAGACAAATACTGTAATTCCAAGTAACAGTTGAACCTTATAAAAAGCGGTAAAAGATACAAATACTTTTGGAATTTATTAGAATTTGAAAACCTAAGTTAGCATCTAAATCGAATACCTATAAGGAGGTTGATGAAATTTTTAAGTTAAAACTTAATACAGGCGGGAAAAGAAATGATTTTTTTCGGAAGCCATGGGAAGCAGTATGGTGGACGTAAAGGCGGGCGGACAAGCCCTATGACGGTTCAACGCCATGCCTAACCAGGTTCTGGGCATACGAATCCTAAGGGACTACGACCAGGAGCAAATAGTTCGATCGGGGAATTACTGCTGCTCATCTATAAGGGTGGCTTCTATAGATGAGAATAAAAACACAGCCATCGAAAGATTACCATGACTCACACTCAAACCACTTGTCCAAAACACATCGCTCTTCGCGAGGGTAAAAAAGGGGCGCGTCGTACTGAGATTGGGCCCTCGCCCCAGCGTTCGAAAAATCAGTTACTGAGCTCACACTAAAACAAAAATTACTAAAGTGCAAACGTGCAATGCAAATAGCGACATTTTATTTTAGAACTTTAAATAGAATTGGCCAACTACCGGAGCTGACAGATTTCACGCTCGGAAATAGATTAGCATACCTTAATATAAAATTTCAGAAAAGAAAGGGAAAACTACGAAACTACACCAACGCAGTTAATACTAAAGCACAGATAGACATCGTCTTTATAAATAAGAAATGGAATGATAGCACATCGAATTGTGTGGCATATTCATCTTTCAAGGGTGTTCCTCCGATCAACGAATTGTCACGAATTGGCAAAAATACGACTGAGCTTACGAAGGAAAGCGGCACGAACAACAACCGTACCCTATGACTGGTCTCTACTTAACAACAGGGACATTAGAGAGAAATATACGTTAACACTAAGAAAATAAATTCGATGCACTTCAGGAGATATCAGAAAAACCTACTCCGAATGACGAATATGAAAATTTCGCCAATGCCCACTAAAAGCGGCAGCAGAATGCATACTAACTAAACAAAGAGCTAAACCTAGAGTCCCATGGGAGACATTAGCTGTTAGAAAAAAGCGTGCAGACATGAAAACCGCTTTCAAGTGTAATAGGAGAAATCCAACCAATATCATTGCCCTGAAACTAAAGAAGACACAAAATGAATTAGCTAACACATATTCCTAAAAGAACAAACAATACATAGAAAATCAGATCAATGAGATTAGAGACTTGATTGCAGAGAGACAATGTAGAATAGCATGGCAGACGGTAAATGAACTGAGTAGAAGGAAGAGCGCTGCGAAAGATAAACTGAAAGCTACTAACCAAGAAGAACGAATACACCAATGGAAACAACATTTCGAGAATTAGCTCGGAAACCCTCTGAAAGTTACGCATGAACCAATCACAAAAATTATTCATAATCAATTAGACATCAAACTAGAACAGTTTACTCAAGAAGAACTCGACTCTGTATTAAGAAAAATTGAAAATAGAAAAGCTGCAGTGCTTGATGAAATACCCCCAGAAGTATGGAAGACCAGGGAATTAAACAACATACTGCTCCGACACTGTAATCCCGTATATAACCAAAGCACTACAGACAGATGGACAAAGGGATACATCCTCTACTTCCCTATGAAGAGTGACCTCGGAATAGCCAAGAACCACTGAGATATAACCCTTACATCCATAGCGGTCAAGATCTACAATGCTCTACTACGCAACCGCATAGAACCCAAAACTGAGGAGTTATTCGGAAGAACCAAAATGACTTTCGGAGAAATCGATCCACGACATCACAAATTTTGATTTCCCATCGAATTCTTGAATGTGTACGGGCAAAAAACCTTGACGCAACAATATTATTTGTCGACTTCTCCAAAGCCTTTGACTCCATACAAAGAGGGAAGACAGAGCAAATACTACTCGCCTTTGAGATGCCCAAAGAAACCGTCGCAGCAATAATGATGCTATATAAAAACACGAAGGTAAAAGTCCGCTCCCCGGATGGAGACACAGACTACTTCGACATTGTGGCAGATGTAAGGAGACACATTAGCCCCATACCTGTTTATCATCTGCCTACACTATGTGCTTAGAACGTCTAATGTTATAATGAAAGATAACGGTTTCAAGCTGGCAAATGGAAGAAGCAGAAGATACCCCGCACAAACAATTACGGACGCAGACTACGCCGATGAGATAACGCTTCTGACAAATACACCCACCCAAGCCGAAACCCTGCTATATAGTCTGGAACGAGCAGCGGCTGGCATAGGCCTCCATATCAACGCAGACAAAACGGATTTGTGGTGCTTTCAATAAGTTTCCTGACTTTTTTTTTGTACAGGCATTTACAATTGTTACAGACTCTTGAAAATTCAGTATGTTATTGCTATACATCTTATGGGATGAGTGAGTAATTTTTATGATTTCAGGTTCAAAGGAATAGCTACAGCAGCAATTGGAATACACCCTACTAAAGCCTGAGTGTCACAACTGGTGAATTTCAAAAATGCAATATGGACGTGAGGACACTTTAGAAGAACGATATGCAATAAAATTCTGTTTTAAACCAGAAAAAAATGCCACAGAAACGTATTGAATGCTTCAGAGTGCTTTTCGACCATCTTGCATGAATCGAGCATCAGTTTTTGAGTGGTATAAGAGATTCAAGGAAGGCAGGCAGTCTGTGAGGGATGATGAGAGGTGTGGGAGGAGTAAGGAAGTCAGTACACCAGAGTTGATTGGTCAACGGGTTAGGGTTAGGGTTACTATGTTGAGGTTTTAAGGGAGTTCAGGGAGGCCAGCACCCTTCAAATCGGGTCAGTGGCATTTCCACCTGGACAATGCACCAGTCCACCACTCCATCCTTGTCACAGACTATTTGACCAAGATGGGCATCAAGACAGTTCATCACCGTCCCTATAGTCCAGACCTTGCTCCCTGTGACTTTTGATTATTCCCTAAGCTCAGTGGCTGTCATTATGAGACAATTGAGGAGATGAAAGAGGCCGTGACACGCTCACACAAGAGGACTTCAATGGGGCCTTCCAGAAGTTGTTGGAACAGTAGAATAAGTGCATTGCCGCCGGAGGAGATTACTTCGAAGGGGACTAGAGTTTCATGTGTGTACTATCAATAGAAGTGCCCATACGAAAAAAGTCTGGAAACCTATTTAATGATCCTCGTACATATGCTTTAATCAAAGAGGTGACATCTCCACACTAAATGGTAGTTCCCTGAAACTAGTGGAGGAGTTCACCTACCTCGGAAGCAGTGTCTCATCAACCGAGAATGACATCAACACGCGAATATCGATAGGTTATCAGTTATATGGAAGTCACACTTGACCGATAAAATAAAATGCAGTTTTTTCCAGTCAGCGGTCGTGTCGATACTGCTATATGGATGCACCACATTGACGCAAACTAAACGTAAAGAGAAAAAGCTTGACAGCAATTACATAAGGATGCTGCGAGCATATTGAACAAATCCTGGAGGCAACACCCTACATGACAGCAACTATACGGCCACCTATCACCCATCACAAAAACTCTCCAAGTTTGACGAACCAGACATGCGGGACACTGCCGAAGAAGTAGTGACGAACTCATAAGCGATATACTCCTGTGGACCCCTTCACATGGATGAGCAAAGGCAGGACGACCAGCTAAAACCTATATACAACAGCTCAGTGCCGTTTACAGGATATAGCCTTGAAGACCTCCTCGGGTGGCGAGAGAGTGTCAGGGAGATCCGTGCTGACAGCACATGATGATGATGATGAAATTCATTACTTATTATAATAGATAAATAGATAAATATATTGAAAGGAACGGGTTTATATATATATATATATAGGTATATACGTGTGTGTGTGTGTGTGTGTGTGTGTGCGCGCGTGTGTGTGTATGTGTGAACACCCTGCAATCGATAGATAGATGGATAGATTGATAAGAACGGGTTTATATGTGTGTGTTCTTGAATAAACTCGAATAGATAGATAGATAGATAGATAGATACCTATTTTTCCACTTATTCTATGTGTACCTATTCACAAACACACACACACGCACGCTTACACACATGCGCACACATAGACACGTACATATTTATATAAAAGTTGTAATATTTGTTTCGAATGCAGCTTAAGATACTAATTACTTTTTACCCTTATAATTGTGGCCTTATAGTTTATATAATTTTCCATAGATGCTTAAATTTTGTCTAGTTTCTGAATTTCCATTAGAAAGCTATGCAAAAGAAGTATAAATCCTAATAGTCTCTTAGATTCTGATCGCGTTCGGGAATATTTTTCTTTTTTCCATAACTGATGCGCTTATAGTTCAATTGATTTGCTTGCAACCCTCACGATCTCGTTTAATCAAAATGTCCATCAATTGTCACTGAAAATCTGTGCAAAGCTCTATAATCGATTCTCGAAACACTTGAACAGACTCGAACCCAGAGAAACAAATCATTCGTAGCGAAATTAATAATTAAACTCCTGATGTCTTCGTCGGAGGATGCCGAAACACTTTGCGATATACGTATGCCTTTGTTTGCTTGAATTTGAAGAAAGGCTGTCAAATACAAATCAAGAAAGAAAGAAAAAAATGAATGCGAGAGAGAGAGAGGAAGAGTCAGTGTTTGGTCCGTGAAGAACGTGTGGACTGTGGCCAAGTCGATCCGGCGCCCGAACCTCGGGCAACTATCCAAGAATAAAGGACAGTAGTGATAATGAATCCTTAGAAAGTAGAAGGAAGAATGAAGCCCCACTTCGTTGCTTTTGATCTGTCTCGTAATACCCATTCCCTGTTCTGTCCTGTCCAACAATCTTTTGAAGAGTTCCGGTTCGATTTCTTTGTTTAATGGCATATCAACCTTCATGTGTTATTTCATGCCTAAGCCATTCTGGTAGAAAATCAATAGTTGTACTATTTAACCTACAGTTGGTGAGCGGATTATAAGGTTCATGCCTTTCGTAAAGGTATTAGTCCGAAAGTGAACGTAATAGCGCGACTAGAGTTCGAACTCGCTCACTACGATTCCGCAATCCAGCACATTAGCCTTTACGCCACGAGACCCACCAAAGTAGAAGAGTGGAACACAAAACAATACACAACCGCACCTTTTTGGCATTCATTGTTTAATGCTAAAAACATTCAAGTAACAATTTAACCCTAATAATCCCAACACTAACTCTTACCCAAGCCTTAGCTCTAGCTCGCCTCGCCGGCTGAGCTTAAATTACGCCGACAGTGTTCCCTTACCGAAGGGTAAGTTTCCACTTCGACGGACGTCCAGGGTAGAATACTAAATTTCATTCGGTGGAGAGGATCTAGATTTTCAATTCAGTGGAACAGTGAGTACTACTTTATTACCATTACTCCCAGGTCCACTCTGACCCTGAGTCTAGCTGCTTGTAAGGTTCCCACCAATGGGTCGATGGCCCAGTCAGTTGGGGCAGCAGAATACACCTATTGCATCTCTGCAGGGCGGTAAAACTCCCCCAAAGAATTTCCTAGATATGAAACTAAACAATCTGATGGTGAGGCTCCAGTAATGCTATCGCTCCTAGATCCACTCTGGCACCGAGTGGTAGTACCTGATAGGGTCCTATCAATGGTTTAAATAGAACTAAACAGTGCTCCTCAATGAAATCATCTGGTGGTTGCAGGTTCAATCCCAACAACAGGTAAGACTAATAAGGAATACTAACTATAAACTAACACTTGTATCCGGTCATGGTTAACAGAATTGGAACAGTCTTCCCCTTTGGTTCAAATAAAGGCTTCAGTTTGAGATTCTTTGCGGACTACGAAGTTCGACATGAAACATCTGAACGAGGCCGAAGGACATATCGGCCGAAAAGTTGTGAGTATAACAATAAAGATGAGGTCAATAGTCCAAATATTTTCAGTGAAAACACTTATCAAGCTTCATCAAAGAAATTTGGACAAATAATGAGTTTAATTGTTTTAAACTTTTCTATTGTAGATGTACGACTCTAAACTACCAGAGATTAAGGCTCCAGTCCACGAGCCATTACTCCCAGGTCAATTCTAACTTGAATTAACTGTACTTATTCGGGTAATATCTATAGGTTAAATAAAACTGTTTAATCATTTATTGGTAATTTGAAACCATAAATCCGTGTAAAACCATTTAAAACCATTTAACTGTAGGAAAACAAATGATTAATGTCAAATAGAATTATTAGTGTTAGATGACAATACTTGAAACCATTTAACTATGTACAAACAAATGAGCTCTGACTCATTTAAAAATAGTTACCTTTAAACAATTTGCTTTGAAATTCTTCCGAGTTGCGGTCGTGTCGATTTTACTATATGGATGCACCACATAGACACTGACTAAGCACAAAGAGAAAAAGCCGGAGGGCTGTTCCACAAGCGTGCTATGAGCTACATTGAATAAATCCTGGAAGCAACATCCCACATAACAGCAGCTGTTCAGCCACCTACTTCCTATCTCTAAAACCCTCCAAATAAGACGAACAAGACATTGAGGATACTGCTGGAGAAGTAAGGACGTTCTCCTATTAATGTCTTCACATGGATATGCAAGTTTTGGTCGACCAACAAGAAGTCATATTCAACTTCTCTTTATGAACCCAGGATGTAATCTTCAACCTACCGAAAGCAATGGAAGATAGAGACGAATAGCGAGAGAGAGAGAGATAGAGAGGGAGAGAGTCAGGGGAATCCGTGCTAGCACCATGACATGATAATGATATATAAATATACATATAGTCATCTACAGACAGACTGTTTCGTTGTATCACAACTCTTCAGTGTGGCTAGACATGCAAGACACTCCAAGCCGGGATCGAAACCCACCTAACTTTACGTTTGGCTGATAACATATCCCTAGGCCAAGCCCTGCGACTCAACTTCAGCTCGGGAATTAACGCATATGTATCAAATTTTTTTGTCGACATTTTTTTTTTTTTTTGGGCTCAGCATGACACGATATATATATATATATATATATAAAGATGATTTGGCATTAAATAATCAACAAGAGTTAATGCAAAAAAAGAGTTGATGCAATAAAAACACTTACCGACGCCGACTACGCCGATGACATAGCGATACTGGCAAATACACCTGACCAAGCTGAAACTCTTCTGCATAGTTTGGAACGAGCAGCAGCAAGCATAGGCCTCTATGTTAATGCACACAAAACGGAATATATGTGCTATAACCAAACGGGGAACATCTCCACTCTAGAAGGAACCCCACTTAAACTAGTAGACAAATTCACGTACCTAGGAAGCAGCGTCGAATCAACCGAAAAGGACATCGAAACGAGGCTAACGAAAGCATGGACAGCCATCAATAGGCTGTCGATTATATGGAGGTCAGACCTAACCGATAAAATCAAACGCAGTTTCTTCCAGGCAGCGGTCACATCGATACTGCTTTATGGATGCACTACATGGACGCTAACAAAACGGCTGGAGAAGAAACTAGATGGAAATTACACAAGAATGCTGCGTGCAATCCTGAACAAGTCCTGGCAGCAACACCCCACAACACACCAACTGTACGGCCACCTGCCCCCTATCACGAAAACTATTCAAGTTAGACGAGCCAGACATGCAGGACACTGCTGGAGAAGCAGAGATGAACTCATAAGAGATGTACTCTTATGGATCCCCACACATGGCCGCGCAAAAGCAGGACGACCAGATCGAACGTACATTCAGCAGCTATGTGAGGATACAGGATGTTGTCCTGAGGACCTACCAAGGGCGATGAACGATAGGGAGGAGTGGCGAGAGAGGGTCAGGGATATCCGCGCTACCAGCGCGATATGATGATGATGATGATATTATTTACTTTATATCTACCTATTATAAACATTGCACAATATATCTATTAGTCACTATCAGTGTTAAATTTCTTCTTTCTATCTCTTTCTATTTAATTCGACAAACTGTTTATCTAACTGTCTAAATATATATAAACGATGAAGCCGGATTATTTTAAACAAAGGATTTTGCCACTTTTCAGTACCAATCGGACAAATCAAAGAAAACCGGTTTATGTTTTGTTGTGGTATTGAAATTATACTTGATTCATCAATTTTCCGGCCTTTTTTTTTATCATTTATGAAAACTGGCATTTTGGAATCTTTAAAATTTATGTTGTGATTAGTTTCTAAATTAAATTTGACAAAACCATTATGTCTACTTATTTAAATCTTTTCTTACTCGTGAATTCGTTTATCAATACTTCGGAAAGCTTCATTGAAATCTCTCAGTAGCTGATGTGCAGATGTGGATATTTTTTTAAAAATCTCTATTTTGGTTTATTTATTATAGGAATGTATTTGTTTATGGTAGAATAGGTTAATAACATTTTCTATTTTTGCTCATGCCAAGTTTATTTGTTTGTTTTGTTTTGGTTTGGTTTGGTTGCGTTTTATGGCATATCAACCCATATAGGTCATTTAATGCTGAAACCTATTTATATATTGTTATAAAATAGCCGAGGGATTTCGGTTCATGCCTTTGAGTTTAGTTAGGCTGAGAACCTTTCGGCTCAGCACATGGGTTGGTTGGGTGTAACATTGAAGCAGGTGTTAACGCGGGTGCGCGCGGGCGGAGGGAGGTGTCACTCAGATGTCATAATAGTCCGAGGCGATACTGGGTGACAGGGTGCGGGTGACGTCACGCACCGGAAGCGCGCAGAGGTTTGTGTGAGAATTTGAAGAGAGAAAGGGTCGAGTACTAGACGCCAAACGAAGGGGTTCGACTTTTGGAGCTCGTAGACGCGAGGCGAACTTGCGCCCTAATGGGGCCGCAAGAGTCGGGTACTAGACGCCAAACGAGAAGGATCGACTTTTGGAGCTCGCAGGCGCGAGGTGAACGTGCGCCCTATGGGGGGCCGCTCGAGATGGGGGCCAAATGAATAAGACAGTATAGAAGATTGTGTCTCTCCTCCTTACGTCGAAACCTTTAACTCAAAGTTAATAAAAAGGTTTCGTACCTGAACAAGAAGTCGTTACGTGTTTTCGAATTCCGAGATTCCTATGTTCTTTATATATTCTATCGTTATGAACATTATATGTCCATTTCGCACATAGCTTTAATTGTGAATATGGTACAATATCAAATAGATGAAATTTTAAAACTTATCTAAGCTCATTTTTTGCACACATTTCAATTGTTTCCAATATTTCTTACAAACATGAATAATTCTATTTGTTACATAGACAGATATGAATACGGGAAATAGACATATTCATACCGGTACGCAAAACGTTCATAATGTCCATAACGCACATATATAACAGGAATCCCAAAACCCGAAAAACACTTACGACTTCTTAGTTCAGGTATGAAACTTTTTTATTACCTTTGAGTTAAAAGGTTTTTCGACATAAGGAGAGAGGCACAATCTTTCTATGCTGACTTTTCCATCTGCCCCCATCACGTGCGGCGCCCGTAGCGCACAAATTCGTCTGACCTCGCCCAGGTCTCAATCTCAACTAAATGACTTTTCTCAAATCTCAGCCCATGCTTCCGGTGCGTGACGTCATTGACATCCACCTATCTGGGATTTCTATTGTGACATCTCTGAATGACACATCCTCCCCGCGCAAGCATGAACACCTGCGCTCATGTTGCACCTAACTAACCCATGCGCTAAGCTCAGCCTAACTAAACGGAAAGACAAGATATATAAAACGAAATCCCTCGGCCATTATATTACATATTTACGATTAATCATTTGTTTGTTTGGTTGGTTGTTTTTATTTATTTATTTATTTTGCTTGGGTTAGGTTTTATGACATATCAACCCTTGTAGGTTATTTAATGTCGAAACCTATTTATATATCAAATAGATGAAATTTTTGAACTTGCCTAAGCTCATTGCAATTGTTTCGAGTATAGATAACAAACATGAATAATTCTATTTACTATTAATCATTTGTTTGTTTGTTTGTTTGTTTGGTTGGTTGGTTGGTTGGTTGGGGTTTTTTGGGGTTTTTTTTTTTTTTTGGTTGGGTTAGGTTTTATGATATATCAACCCTTGTAGGTTATTTCATGCCGAAACCTATATATCAAATAGATGAAATTTTAAAACTTTCCTAAGCTCATATTTTGCTCACATTTCAATTGTATTAAGTATTGCTAACAAACATGAATAATTCTATTTACTATTAATCATTGTTTGTTTGTTTGGTTGGTTGGTTGGTTGATTGGTTGTTTTTTTTTTTTTTTTTTTTTTGCTAACAAACATGAATAATTTTAATTACTATTGATCGTTTGTTTGCACGTAGTTAACTGGTTCCAAGTATTGCCATGTAGCAGTAACAATTTAACTACAGTCATTTGTTTGCATTCATTTAAATGGATGCACATGTATGATTTGTAAGTAAATAGTTTGTTGGTGATTTCATTTTTAAATGAGTTAGAAATAATTACTTTGCAAACAAGTATTTCTACAGTTAAATATTTAAAAGTATTGCAATGTTACAATTAAACATCAGTCATCCGTTTACTCAGTTAAATGGTGAAACAGTTGTATTTTCTACAATTCGATTTAGGTTTAATTTGGTTGGTTTCTTTGTTCAATGGCATATCAACCTTTGTAGGTTATTTAATGCCAAAGCCATTCTCCTAGAAGAACAGTAGTTATTGTTCTATTGATCATGGTGTTTGTGTTATTTCTGGTCGCTGTATTATTATTATTATAACATTCCTAACATTCCTAATTTTTCTCACCAGCGTTAGCTGATGGTTTTTTTACTGGTGTATGAGTGACGGCAAGAGTCTCCTCAGGACTTTTCACAGTATTCTGGTCGATTTCAACAATGTTGTAGTCTGAATGGTTTCGATTCGTCCTCTGATTCGTCTTCTTACTGTTCTAGTCCCCTTTCAAAGCTTTCAAAGAGTGCCAGTTACACTTTGTATCACCGTCACCCTTACTTTCCACAGCTTCCATAGTTGTCAAGCAAGGTCTAAGTACTATTTAATCCATAGCTCGGAGGATAAGGGGTTTCATACCTTTCCCAAGGGTATTTGCCCGAAAGTGAACGTAATAGCGCGACTGGAGTACGAACTCGCTTACTACGATTTACGAAGTCCATCGCTTTAACAATTACACCACGAGGACATCCCCCAATTCGATTTGATAAAAGTCATTTGTTTGCACACAGTTTAAATGTCAAACAGTCCTATTTGACCCATAGATAGGTTTGGGTTTGGGCTTGGGTTTGGTTTGGGTTGGGTTGGTTATTCATAGTAAATTCATTTTTATACATATAAACAGTTCTATTTCAACAATCAAGTTTATTATAAGTATTGTTTTTTGTTTACACACAGTTAAATGTAAAAAAAAACCCAGTTCTATTTCAAATAATTTCAGTTTAGCATTAGTACACGGTTTAGTTCTATTTGACCCATACACAGGACTCTCTCAGGTGCTACCTGAGTGGACATGGGAGCAATGGCAATGAGGGATACTCCACATTCCCCTAAGCTCTTTGGCTGAAGCCTCCCCATCAGATTGTTTGTGTCAAATTTAGGACACTCGTTGAGGGGAGTTTTACCCCTCTGCAGAGATGCAGTCTGTGTATTCTACAGCCCTAGCCGACTGGGCTGTATATGTAAAGATTATTGTTAATTTTTATTAAAAATCGTTATGGTTCTTTTATATTTGCTCATCTATAACATGTTTAGGAAACACATTATTGATTAGGGTCTGTTTGATGTAATTTAATTCTTTGTCGAACAGTGCACCTGGGGATAAAACTAGTTTAGCTCACTTAACAGCACAATATGTTAATCATATTTTCATTCTTGTTTTTTTTTTTGTCTGGATTATTATAATAATAATAATTATTATTATCATTATTATTATTATTATAATTATTATTATTATTATTATTAGTAGTAGTAGTAGTAGTTGTTGTTGTTGTAGTAGTAAAATTATACTCCTTTCGAGTTTTACCACCAGCGTCAGCTGTTGGTCTTTTACTGGAGTTTGAGTGACAGCGAATCTCCTCAACGAATCTCCGACTAATATGTGTATGTAAACTTAGGTTACAATTAATTTTACAGAAATTAATGCCATTTATTCATTTTCATATGTACGAATATATTGCATTAATTTCATGTGTACGAATATTTATTTCACCCCACTATATATATATATATATAGTGATTGAAATGCACTGCTACCGAAAAATGGCCTTAAACACAGTACATCATTTAGTAAAATCCACTGGATAACAAGTTCTTTTTTTTATTTCTTGTTAATTAACAATAAGTCTGGTCTTCTGGCTGAGATTATTTTAATCGTTTGTATCTCAAAATCCCAGAGAATTTTATACTTTTCATTCCCTCGGACGCATTCTGGTTTGAATACCATTTGTTAGTCTGGTCGAATTTTAATCTCTTGCATGATTCCAAATAAATGACCTTTCCAACTCAGTCGTGCCTAATCTTGTTCTCCTTTTGTATGCGTTTGCTGCAATCGTTTATTAAATGATTAAACATTATATTATTATTATTATTATTATTATTATAGTTATTATCATTTTAGTCCTTGCGAATTTTTCGCATTAGCGTTTGCTGATAGCCTTCCACTGGAGTTTGAGTGAAAAAAAAAGTCTTTTCAAGTCTTTAGTACTCTTCCCAGTATTCTGGTCGATATCAATAATGCTGTTGTTTGGATGGTCTCCACTCGTCCTCTTATTTCCAAGTCTTCCAATCCTTGCACCTTTCTTTTAGTGACTGTACCAAGAGCACCATTTATAATTGGTGTAAACGTCACTTCCATGTTCCACAGTATTTTCAATTCCCTAGCAAGGTCCAGGTACTTATCCTTTTTTTCGTTTTCTCTTGATTTTATTCTGTGGCCAGGCGGAACGGCATATTTCACAATTCAGCAAGTTCACTTTTTTATTGGTTATTATAAGATTCGGTCGTCTGGCCGAGATTAAGTAATCCGTTTTGCGTCTCATTTTCTAGGTCAGATGTTGGGTTGTGCATATACCATTTGTTCGTATGATCTATTATTATTATAATTATTTACTCAATAGAGTTTTTCACATCAGCTAACGCTGATGGCCTTTCATTGGAGTTTGAGTGACAGCAAGTCTCCTTAAGGCTCCAGGACTCTTCTCAGTATTCTGGCTGTTCTCAATAATGTAGTAGTTTGGGTGGTCTCTACTTGTCTGCCAACTTCCAAGTCCTCTAGTCCCTTTAGTAAGTAATCCTTTAGTTACTGTTCCAAACGCACCAATTACAATTGGTATCATCATCATCTTCTTGTGCCATCAGCTCAGATATCCCTGGCCCTCTGTCGCCATCCCTTCCTATAGTTCATCGCTTCCGGTAGGACCCCAGGGCTACACCCCGTATCCTCACAGAGCTGCTGTATGTAGGTTCGAGCTGGACGCCCTGCTTTTGCGCGGCCATGTGGAGGTGTCCATAGGAGTACATCACTTATGAGCTCGTCCCTACTTCTCCAGCAGTGTCCTGCATGTCTGGTTCGTATAATTTGGATAGTTTTCGTGATGGGTAGTTGGTGGCCGTACAGCTGCTGCTTTGTGGGATGTTGCCTCTAGGACTTGTTCAATATTGCTCGCAGCATTCTTGTGTAGTTTCGGTCAAGCTTTTTCTCCAGCCGTTTAGTTAACGTCCATGTTGTGCATCCATATAGCAGTAACGACACGATCGATGCTTGGAAGAAACTGCGTTTTATTTTATCGGTCTGGTCTGACTTCCATATGACCGGTAGCCAATTGGTATTATTTTTGTTATTATTATTATTATTATTATTATTATTATTATTATTATTATTATTATTATATTCTTGCTTTGCTGCTCTAATGTAAAATAATCCAGTCTGTCCAACAATTTTACCATAGCCGGGGGCAGAATAGTTGTGTAACATATTGGCCTTCGACTCAGCCGTCAATCAAGAAACA
This sequence comes from Sepioteuthis lessoniana, assembly GCA_963585895.1. NCBI lineage: Eukaryota > Metazoa > Mollusca > Cephalopoda > Myopsida > Loliginidae > Sepioteuthis > Sepioteuthis lessoniana. The sequence continues at coordinate 56,506,059 of OY757926.1, read as the reverse complement.
GGTGCATCCGGTCAAAGACATGAAGACATCTTGACCTGTGGACGGATTGAATTCGGTGCAGATGCGACGCCCACAAGAAGCAGGTGGATGTCAAACAATTATATAACCCGGTGCCATAGCCAGTTCAGTTAGTTGGAGTCCGTTTGTTGGAGTTCGAGTTGCAGTTCGAGGCAGTGAGAACCAGTTCGAGACTGAGGGCTTGGGCCCTCAGGACCCCGGTTGAGCAGCCCAGCAGAATGAGGAAGAAATGCTGCTATGACCAGAGGAACTTAGGGTCAATATGTTGCAGTCTGTTCCGTCTCCAACTCACCTCTCACACACGACCCTTTCGCAACCCTTTCGAGAATAAAGTGTGAGAGGTATATTTTTCTAAAGAAGTGTGTTCGTTCGTCATTATTGTTGATTATGTTTCTGCATATATATGTATACGTATAGTTGTATCATGGCTATACAACAGTTGTATTAATTGGTTTCCTAAGAATTTGGAAAATGCAAACAGCCTCGTCCTTCAAGATTTGAACTCGAGTTGCTGGGTTAATTTTCTGCGCGCTGTGAAAGTTGGTAAACTTGATTTTGTCATTTTTCCTCACTTGAAGACCAGTATTTTAAATCTTAGTTTCTTCCCGGGATCGAGCCTCGATGACTATGGCATCGTTTAGCAAAATAGCCGAGCAATAGAGTTTGTTTACATTTACTGTCCCGCCATTTTGTATGCGTTTATTTGAGCAGTTTGATTTGGTTTGGTTATTTATTCACATATCAACCGTTGTGGGTAATTTAATGTCAAAGCCATCCTCGTAGAAGGTCAGTAGTAGTAATATTTAGACCATGGGTAAGGGAGATCATACATTTCTAAAGTGTATTAGTATGAAAGTGACCGTAATTGCGTGACGGGTAGTTGTAATTTAAGACATATTAACTCTTGAAGGTTATTCAATGACAAATCCTGTTCATACATATGCATTAACTATATTTTGTAAACGAATAGTTGGTTGGTAACATTATTTTAAAACAAGCCAGAGCTCGTTTGATTGCACACGGTTAAATGGTTTTAAGTGTTGCTGTCTAACTCTTATAGTTTCATTTCCACACAGTAAAATGTTTTCAAGTCTTGCTACATAATACTAATAATTCAGTTTAGCAACAACCATTTGTTTGTTCACAGTGAAATTGTTTCAACGTTCTGCTTTTGATTGGCCATATGCGGGGGTGCACAGGAGTACGAGCTCGTAAGTGATGTACTCCTGTGGATCCCCGCATATGGCCAATCAAAAGCAGGATGGCCAGCTCGAACATACATACAGCAGCTATCTGATGATACGAGATGTAACTCTGAAGACCTGCCAGAGGCGATGAATGATAGGGAGACGTGGAGAGAGAGGGTCAGGGATATCCGTGCTGGCCGCACGACATGATGATGATGATGATTTGATTCATAGATGGGACCCTATCAGCTACTACCACTTCAGATTTGAGTGGACCTTGGAAGAATGGTAATGAGGTGGTACTCCACATTTCCCAAAGCTCCAAAACTGGAGCCTCACCATCAGATGAAGTTTAGTGTCATATCCAGAACACTTGTTCTGTACTATTTGAAAAACAGGGAAAAAAAACTGCACTGAGATACATCTGGGGAGTAAAGAAGGCATTATTCTTGCACAGTGTCGTATCTAGACAGAAGTCTCGACGTCTAGACGTCTACACACCATCCATTTAATATTTAAAGATTCAATCTCGCTTCTTTGTTATCCCACCTGCTATATGAAAGTAAATATGGATTAAGATCCGACAGTATGAAGGTAGCAGAAAAAATATAATCCAAATTGGTGAATATATTATGATGTAAAGTCGACCTTAACGTTTCGGTTTCAGTAATCATCATCTGAACAAATTTTTAATATACATGTACTGTATAATACACACACACACATACACACACACACACACACACACACATATATATATATATATATATATATATATATATAAAATGGGATTTCTTCAAAATAGCAATTGTGTCTATACTATTGTACAGATACACAATATGGACGCAAAGAAAACGTATAGAGAATGGTCCAGTCAGCTGAGTCCGTAAAATACACCGACTGCTTCTCTGCAGAGGGGTAAGATTCCCAGCAAGTATCTTACATATGACACTAAACAATCTGATGGTCAGGTTCCAGTAATGCTGGTGCTTTGCGGAGTGTGAAGTACTCTTTCATTGTCATCGCTCCCAGGTCCACTCTGGCTCGGAGTGGTAGCGCCCTATCTATGGATAAAATAGATCTAAACTGTGTACTTATGCTAAATTGAATTGTTAGAAATAGAACTATTTTTGACATTGAAACTGTACTTACGCTAAAATTAATTGTTTGAAATAGAACTGTCTTTTGACATTTAAATGTGTGTAAACAAAAAACTATGCTCATACTAAACTGAATTGTTTGAAATAGAACTGTTTAGATTTGGCATTGAATAACCGACAATGGTTGATATGCCATTAAACCAAACAAAACTATACAAGAATGCTACGAGGTATATTGAAGAAATTCTAGAAGCAACACTATGAAACAGCCTATTGTTGGAGTTTAGAATACGCTGACTGTAACCCCATCCAGAGGGATAAAACATCCTCAAGAAAGGTGTTGTTGGTATGACACTGAATCTGATAGTTTGGCTCCAGTTTTATTGATCTATGGAATGTAAAATACCCCTTCATTACTATTACTCCTAAATCTATTTTGATTCAGAGTTAGAGTTCTACTTGTCGGTCAATAGATCTCTGAGGGTCCCATCTATCGGTCAAAGAGAACTGTTAGGTCCTATCTATGGGTCTAATAAATCTGTTAGGGTTCTATCTGTGGATCAAATAGATCTGTTAGGTCCTATCTATGGGTAAAATAGATCTGTTTGGGTCCTATCTATGGGTTTAAGAGATCTTTGAGGTTCTCATAAATGGGTCAAATAGATCTGTTTGGGTCCAATGAAAGGATCGAAAAGATCTGTGAGGGTCTCATCTAAGGGCCAAATAGCGTTGTTAGAGTCCTATCTATGGGTCGAATAGATCTGTTAGGCTTCTATCTATGGGTCTAATAGATATCTGAGAGTCTCATGTATGGATTAAATAGATCTGTTAGGGTCCTATCCATGGGTCAAATATATCTGTAAAGTTCCATCTATCGATCAAATAGATCTCTGAGGGTCCCATCTATGGGCCAAATAGAGCTGTTAGGGTCCTAAACTGTGAACAAACAAATGGTTGTTGCTAAACTGAATTATTAGTATTATGTAGCAAGACTTGAAAACAACTAAGGGTCTAATAGATCTGTTAGGGTCCTATCAATGTCGAATAGATCTGTTAGGGTCCTATCTATGGGCAAAATCGAACTGTTAGGGTCCCATCTATGGATCAAATAGAACTGTTAGGTTCCTATCTATGGGTCTAATTGATCTGTTTAAACATTATTCATATTCGACTCGCATCTGTGCAAAAGAGTCTTAAGAAATATCGATACAAAAATGTAAATATGAATGTACACTGAACATAGGCTCTTGGCAAAAATAACCCAAGACAATTTGTCATGCTGTTAAAATCAGTCAATCAATCAATCACCTGGCACTCCGATCAGGTTGTGAAAAGGAATCATCTCAACAAGTACAGAGAGTCTCAAAATAGATGCAACTCATTAATATGATAAGTCAAATTTCATTGTCATCTTTCATTTGTGTCTTAAAAAAACAATTATATGACTCCAGAAAAGTCAAACCAGATGACAAGGGCAGAAATTAATTGAATAACAGAGCACGTGAAAGACCAAGTTCTTGGGAACGTCTTCGGGGGGACTTTTTCGGACTCCTTCCTACAGAATCTCTCACTGCATCTACATTGTCTGGATATTTAGTTGTCAACTTCCTGCCAGATCTGGGATTTTCTGCCTTCTTGTTGAGGTTTTTTGCTGGGCCTGTGGCTTGAAATATGTGTACCGATCGATATATTAGGCTTTTCTTGGGATAATTGTTATGTTAAACTTCCTGCGAAATATTGCTTCCACAGTTTTGAATGATTTTGTCTATCAAATAAATCGTAACGCTAAATATTTTCCTCTCTTGTCCAAGGCATTGTGATCGAGGATTGATAGGTGTTATCGTATACTCCTTTTAAATCTGAAAAAAAGGACAGAACATTATTATAAGTAGAATTATAAGCAGTCACATGGGTCCCACGTTAATTGAGACACCGCGTACATTCCACTCGAAGCCCTTACTGTGCCAAATTCGTGTTGAAAACCCTCAGATATTACACAAGACTTGTAATAGACGAAGCCTTAACGATAAATTTCTTTCAAAAGCTTGCAATAAGATCTTTGGACAGGGAATTATAAGCTTATAACTCTTGTGTGACGTCACCAGGCGCCTCAAGGGCTAACACCATCTTGATTTGAATCGGGACTGTTGCACGATTTCAGCTAAAGTTTCAATGAACAACACCAACTTCTCGTAAATAACTGGAAACACATTCAAATGTACTCAAAACACTGAGTCTTTCGATCTGTTTTTTTCTTCATTCGTTCCCTAATTCATAATTAAGAAAAAAACTTTTTTCTTTCAAATTTCCACATTCTTCCAAGTCTGTTCATCTTAACGAAATTTGCACCAACAAAAAATATCAAGAAATGTCAGTGTTGATCAGCAAATGACTTGGGTTTTTCCGAAGGGTTTATAATTATCTACTAAGTTTAAACAAGTGCTGTACAACCAGTGGTTGCACAATCGGCTGGAGCAGGCACCACTGCAGAGATGTAATCCCCGCCCCAATGAGTGTCTCGGATATGACACTAAACAATTTGATGGTGAGATTCCAGTGACGGTGGAGCTTTGGAGAATGCAGAGCACTCTTTCATTGACATCGTTCCCAGGTTCACTCTGACCCGGAGTGGTAGCACATGATAGGGCCCTATCTATGGGTCAAATAGAACTAAACTACCTACTTATGCTAAACTAAAGTGTTTTAAATAGAACTGTTTTGACATTTAACTGTGTGTGGACAAAAACTGTACTTATACAAAACTGAATTGTTTAAATTAGAACTGTTTGACAAAACTGAATAGCTCGAAATAGAAATGTTTTTGACAATCAAGTTAAGTACTTACATTTAAACTGCATACTGATGCTAAACTGAATTGTTTGAAATAGAATTGTATTTGACAGTGAAACTGTACTAGCGCTAAACTGAGTTGTTTAAAATATAACTGTTTTGACATTTAACTGTGTGTGGACAAAATCTATACTTATCCTAAACTGAATTGTTTGAATTAGGACTGTTTGACTCAACTCAATTGTTTGAAATAAAAATGTTTTTGACAATTAAACTGCGTACTGATGCTAAACTGAATTGTTTGAAATAGAACTGTTTTTGACAGTGAAACTGTACTTGCGCTAAACTGAGTTGTTTAAAATATAACTGTTTTGACATTTAACTGTGTAAACAAAATCTATACTTATACTAAACTGAATTGTTTGAATTAGGACTGTTTGACTCAACTCAGTTTCTTGAAATAAAAATGTTTTTGACAATTAAACTGTGTACTTATGCTAAACTGAATTGTTTGAAATAGAACAAATAATTTGAATAAAAATGAATTTGGTATTAAAAAACCTTCAAAGGTTGATATGCTATAAAATCCAAACAATCAACCAACTACACCTAGTGCAAAGTTGAAGAGATATCCATTTTTATTTCAAGCCATTGAGTTTAGTCAAACAGTTCTAATTCATCTAATTCAGTTTAGTATAAGTATAAATTTTGTTTTCACGCAGTTAAATGTCAAAACAGTTCTATTTAAAACAATTCAGTTTAGCATAAGCTCACAGTTTAAATGTAAGTACTGTTTGATTGTCAAAAACATTTCTATTTCAAGCTATTCAGTTTAGTCAAACGGTTCTATTTCAAACAATTCAGTTTAGAACAAATATGCAATAAGTTCTATTTAACCCATAGATAGGGCCCTATCAGGTGCTACCATTCCGGGTCAGAGTGGACCTGGGATCGATGGCAATGAAGGGGTGCTCCGCATTCACCAAAGCTCCAGCATCACTGGAACCTTACTATCAGATTGTTTAGTGTCATATCCGGGACACTCATTGGGGAGAGTCTTACCCCTCTGCAGAGGTGCAGTCGGTGTAATCTGCAGCCCCAGCCAACTGGGCAACATGTCACAGGAATATTGTATTTATAACGTACTAAGTTACATGGCTGAATATGGAGCTAAATTACAGGGTAAATATTTTGCTGCCTAGCGACATTTAGCTGCCAATTTAGATATTTTATTCAATAGATTATAAGCATCCGGAAAGCTTATAATGTGATGTTTTTTCTCCAAGTCGAGTTTACAATTTTTCAAACCTTCCTTAGAAGAATAAACTCTTTTAAAAATAGACCACTTCGCCTCTGTTTCTTTCTAATTCTTTTCTTTGTGTTCTCTTTCGTACAAAGACAATCTTGTGTTAATCGCGTACAGTTGAATCCTGAAAGTAGCTTTCTCGTTATCATATTTTTCCATCGACAGTCGCTCAGTCAATCATATATAAACCATCTCCTGTTCGTTATCACCTCTCATTGTCGCTTGATAAACCACATTTTTTAGTAAACATTTATTTTCCAATGGGCAATCATTCGTGAGGATAGGAAGTCCTTGCAACTTTGTGGCTAATTTGCTGAACTGCGACATTGTACTAAGCGAGTTCGAACTCCAGTCGTTCTATCAAGGTCACTTTTTGACAAATACCCTTGGGTAGAGTATGAACCCATTTATAACCCAGCTATGAGTTAAGTAGTCTTTCTAAAAGGATGGATTTGGCATTAAATAACCCCTGAAAGTTGATATGCCATTAAACAAAGATACCGAAACTAAACCAATCAATCGTTCTACATTTACACCGATAGTTCAAATATTCATTTAGTTTTGCTATCCTTATGATTTTCTGGTTTTGTCTCTATGTTTTATGGTTGGTTGGTTGGTTGGTTTTACGGCGTATCAACCCTTTTAACCCCGAATTAAATTTGATACAATTCAGTCTAGTATAAGTATAATTTTTGTTTACAAACAGTTAAACGTCAAAACAGCTCAGTTAAAAGTCAAAACAGTTCTATTTCAAATGATTCAGTTTTGCATAAGTACGCAGTTTAGTTCTATCTGACATATAGATAGGAACCTATTAGGTGCTCTCACTCCGGGCCAGAGTGGACCTGAGAGCGATGGCAAAGCTCCAAAATTACTGGAGCCTCACCATAAGATTGTTTACTGTCATATCCAGGACACTCGTTCGGGGGAGTCTTACCCCTTTGCAGGGATGCAGTCGGTGTATTCTACAGCCTACAGTCCCAGCCCCAACTGTATTGTATACATTCTATTGATAGATCTTATTCTTATATTATTTTTGATGTCTTTTGAAACAAAGTAATGGCTTCCAGATCTTCTTTTTATTTTCAGATTATTGCTAGGAAATAGTCAATAATCTCTGCCTTTCACCAGACAGGATCTGACATAACGTATTTTTTATAATTGAAATATTCGGCTATTGGCATAACGGTTAGAGTGTTCGCCAATGTTCCGTGAGACCGGGGTTCAATCCCTGGTCGAGTCATAACAAAGTCCCTAAAATAGTACACGATGGCTCCTTGCTTAATGCTCAGCATTATAAAGGATAAGTGGAGAAATACAGGGATAAGAGTAACGCTCTTCACTTCACCTCGGTGTAGTAGCTATTCAAAAGGAAGCTTTTGGGTCGCTCTCGACTACGGTCGGCCAACTTTACTTCATATGTATATATATATATACACACATATATATAAGTCATGAGTGTTGCTCTCTCTCTCTCTCTCTCTCTTTCTCTGGGCGCGCGCGGGCGCTCGTATGTTTGATAACTTTCAGCTGATAACTTGGACTGAGTTTTACTGAAAGGAAAACTGTCAACAAAGCTACACCTAGTTATACGCCATTAAGTGTCAGGCTTGCTCAGTCGGCAACGATGGTGACATCACCAACGTTTTCATGTGAGCACGTGTTCAATTTCATCTCCTGTCGAGTCGTTCATTGTTCATTTCATGTATTGGTAAATAAACCTTCAGTCTAGATACTATTCGAACACACCTCATTTACATATATAAATAAATATATATATATATGTGTGTGTGTGTGTGTGTGTGTGTGTGTGTGTGTGTGTGTGTGTGTGCGTGTCGTTGTTGGCAAATGGTAATAGATGAATCAAATGTCTGCAATAAAAATGTCTAAGCGACGAATAATAACTGCGTTGTTATTCCCTCAAATACGGATTCCTGGAAAACTGATTTCGTTTTGTTTGGTCACGTGCCATGACCTTGTGAAAAGATTCTTGAGAAAAAAAAAAAAAAAAAAAAGAAAGCTCTATTTGCAGATATTGGTTAAAGACGCGCTTTATCCTTTTCTCAGGGTGATAACTTTTGGGTGTGTCAAAAAAATTCTTTCTGAAAAGTTATAATAAATTACTTTTCTTTTTGTTTTTACCGGAGTTATAAAACTTATCCTCTGCATAAAACAGGGCAGGTTTATATATATATATATATATATATATATATATATATATATATATATATATATATATATATAAGTATGAAAACAAGGTATTGTTGCTAAGACTGACTCATATTGTGCTAATATTAGAGACCAAGATATTTATACCTTACTGAGTTCGTGGATATCAGAAATGTATGAATGTCTTGACTGAAAGAATTATCTTACGTTGACAGAAGCGCCACCTGCTGCTAATTTATCTTGTAACCTTGTGTGTATATAAAAATGGAAGTAGCGGAGTATGCGCATGCGTGTTATTTTTGGTGGGGGGGGTTACACGGTACCGTTATGATAAAATATCCTGAAAACCGACAAGTGCCCATGTTTTAATACAAATCTATAGTTCATCTCTCCCCCCCCTCTCTCTCTCTCTCTCTCTCTCTCTCTTGCATAAGATCGAAATGATTATAACTGATTTTGTTTATAAGTTTTACTTCTTCCTTTAACAATCTTCCTCTTCGTTTATCTCCTGGGTTTGGCTCTCTGTATGTTTCCTATTTCTATCTGCTTGCTTGTTTCGAACGTTGTTCCATTTGCCTCAGTTTCGGGTCATTTGTAACTGTAGCCTAAGTGACAGTAAGTCTCCTCAGCTTTCTAAGACTCGTCTTCATAGACTGACCGATCTTATCAATGCTGTTCTGGATGGTCTCGATTTTTCTATCAATTTTCAAATACGTCTGTAAAATCCATGTATTTGTCTATCTATCACTTTCTTTTATTTTCACTCTGTGGTCGGCCAGAACAGCAAAATCAACAATAAGATAAATTCTTTTTATTTCTCTTATTAATCAATAACATTTAGGGGATTTAGTTTAATGGCATATCAACCATTGTAGGTTATTTAATGCCAAATCTTCCTTAAACGTATATATTAAATATGTATAATTTGGTTTGGTTGGATTTTATGGCATATCAACCATTGTAGATTATTTAAAGCCAAATCCTCTTTATACATATATTAAATATATATATGGGCTTTATAGCATATCAACCATTGTAGGCTATTTAATGCCAAATCTTCTTTATACGTATATATCAAATATTTGATTTGGTTTGGTTGTGTTTTATGGCATATAAACCATTGTAGGTTATTTAATGCCAAATCCTCTTAATACATATATTAAATATATATATGATTTGGTTTGGTTGGGTTTTATGGTATATCAACTACTGTAGCTTATTAAATGCCAAATCCTCTTTATACATATATATTAGATATATATATGATTTGTCAATACATTTTGTAGATTACATTCTTTAACGAACCTGAGCTCTTTTTTGCACAGATATATGGTTTCAATTATAGCTTAAACGACAGTCACAATTTAAGATCAGTTATTTTTTGCACACAGTTTGTTCTATTAAACCCACTGATAAGACCCAATCAGGAGCTATCACTCCGTGTAAGAGTGCATCTGGGAGCAATTGCAATGAAGGGGTATTCCGTATTCCCCAAATCTTCAAGGCTAGAGCCTCACCATATATGGTTTAATGCCATGGGAGAGTCTTACATTTCTACAGAGATGCAGTTGGTGTATTCTACAGGCCCAGCCAACTAGGCTGGTTAATCAAAAATAGGAAAGGTCTTCTAAGCAGGATTAAATGATCCGTTTGTATCTCAAAATCCCCGAAAATTTTATACTTCTCATTTTCTAGAACGGGTTCTGGTTTTTGCATCTGCCATTTCGTCATCATCATCATGTCGCGCTGCCAGCACGGATCATCCTGACCCTTTCACGCCATCCGTCTGTATCGTCCATCGCTTCCGGTGGGTCTTCGACTACATCCTGTTATATATAAGTTCTAGCTGGTCGTCCTGTGAGGGGGTCTACAGGAGTACGTCACTGATGATCTCATCCATACTTCTCCAGCAGTATCCCACATGCCTGGTTCGTCTAACTTAGATAGTTTTCGGGATGGGTGGTAAGTGGCCGTACAGCTGCTGCCTTGTCGGGTGCTGCCTCCAGGACTTGTTCAATATTGCTCACAGCATTCTTGTGTGGCTGCCGTCAAGCTTTTTCTCTATACATCAAATTAGCATCCATGCAGTGCATCCACACAGCAGTATCGACTGTTGTTTGAAAAAAACTGCGTTTCATTTTTTGTGCAAGATATTAAAATTTTACCATACTACAAAATGGTCAAAGATTACCAGGAACATTTCGTAGTCTGGTCAAATTTTGATTTCTTGAACAATTCCCGATGGATCACCATTCCCACTCACTCTTACCTAGTTTTTGTCCTAGTTTACTGAATTTTCTTATTATGTAATTAACCGTTTCACCTCATCTTACGTATAACCTACATGTATTATCCTGTCGCGTATTATCGATTTTCGCTTTAAATTAGCTTATTATTATTATTATTATTATACTACTTGAAAGTTTTTCAGACCATAATTAGGTGATGGTCTTTCACTGGAGTCTGAGTGACAGCAAGTCTCCTCAGATCTCCTGGACTTTCCTTTGCATTCTGGCCGATCTCAACAATGCTGTAGATGGTCTCGATTCACCCTCCCATTTCCAACTCTTCCAGCCCCCTTTGCTAGACTTTGGGGAGCGTTCCCAGCGCTCCATTTGCAATCGGTGTTCCCGTCACCCTCATGTTCCAAAGCCTTTTTAGTCCTCTAGCAAGATCCAAGTACTTGTCTGTCTTTTTGCTTTTTGTGTTCCGCCGGGACGACAAAATCCACTAGACGGTAAGTTCTCTCTCTCTCTCTCTTTCTCTCTCTCTCTCTTTTTTTTTTTTTTTTTTTTTTGTTAATTAGCACTTGGTCTGGTCTTCAGGCATGGATTAGGTTATCTTTCTGTATCTCAAAATCGCAGAAATTGTTATGCGATTCGTTCTCTAGGGGCTACCCTATACCATTTGGTAATATGGTGAAATTTCAATTTCCTGCGTAATTCCCAGTGGATCACCTTTCCCACCCAATCATGTCTAGTTTTATATTTCTTTTGCAATAGTTTGCTACATTCACTTATTGTGTGAATAACTGTTTCATCTTTCTGTCTTCAAATAACCTACACTTTCTATTCTGTTGCGAAATCATCTATTTTCGCCTTAATATGACATTGTTTTGTGCTGCTATTCGAAGAGATACAATTTTATTAATACACGCCTTGCCAGTCTTTTTAACTGTTTCTCACTGCAATCCGAGTGACAGCAAAACTCTTCAGCTCTCCAGGACTCTTTAAAGTATTCTAGCTGTCCTCAACAGTGACACGGTCTAAATAGTCTGGATTCTTACTCTAATCTCCGATTCCACGAATTTCTTGTGCAAACCTTTTGGGATGGTTCCATGCACACTAACGACAGTTGGTATCACAGTTGATCTCGGCTCTCAAGCAAGATCCAAGTATTTGTCAATATTTCCGTTTTCTTTTATTTTCATTCTGTTGTCAGCTATAACGACAACATCCACTTGATAACGAGTTATTTTCTTCTTTTTAATTAACACTAGGTCTTATCTAGTATGGTCAAATTTTTATCTCTTGCACAATTACCAGTAGATCACCTTTCCCACCCAGTCGTGCCTTGTATTGTACTTATTTTGTGCCAGTTTGCCGCATTTGCTCATGTGATTAACCATTTCATCTCTCTCACCACATAAACTACATTTGCTATTCTATTAAGCATTATCAATTTAGGCGAGCAGATCTTTATAAGTGAGTTCGTGTGTTTACCATACTTCTTTGTATCAGGCTAAGCTTAATAAATAATAAGATTATCTGTAGATGCTTCTTACTTTCAGCCTTGTGCCAAACCCAAGCTGTACAAAATTTATAAAGAAGGATGATTCATACGGCGAAATGATTATACCATATCAGTCATCCTTTTTGAATTATCAAGCTAGGCAAGCAGATCATAATTAATGATTTTGATTCTGACTGAGTGCGCCATAATTCTGGCATTGAGCGAAAGTGTAATAAACTTAATAAACGATTTCCTAGACGTGAGTGATTACATTTCACATAGCACTAATACCCTTGGGAAAGGTATGAATCCAATTATTCTCCCTCCAGCTATGGGTAAATAGTAGGACAGACTAGGTTCTTCAGCCTTGGTGAGGCAACTAGTCTAGGATAAGGAAAACTCTGAATTCAAACCTGTTAAACTCCGCTTAAAAATTGACCTTGTGCTGCCATATCCTGCCCGAGCGGAGGGGTTGGTAAATATGAATAAACGATTTCACGCTAATTGTAATTATAGGATTTTGGTAGTTTCTTATTTTCTGTATGCTTTCTTACTATTCAGTGTGTAACGATATACTAAATGTTGATGTAGAAATGGCATGCAGTTCAAACAGACCACCAATAGATAGATAGATAGATGTGAAAGCACCAAAAGTGAACAAAGCAGGAAGCAATACAAAACCCTGCGGTAAACGTTTGACCTCTTCTTTGTTACCTTCAGGTAAAATTGGAGAAAGCAGACAGTAATTTTTTCTCAGTTAAAAATGTACTGAAAAATAGTTTGTACTTTTCAACTTGTTGTTGTTGTTGTTGTTGTTGTTCTTCTTCTTCTTCTTCTTCTTCTTCTTCTAAAATTACTACTACTGCTGCTGCTGCTGCTGTAGCTGTTCCTGCTTTCTTTCTTTTCTTTTTTTACATTTTTTTCTCTATCTCAATTTCTGTCTTGTTTTAATCTCTTATCCTTGATGTCACACTTGTTTTTTCTCCTCTCTTTCTCTATTCCTTTCCACTCTTTCATTACATGGTTTTTCGTTCGAATCCTTTACTTCTTTCTTTGATCTACTTTCTTTTTTTTTTTTTCTCTTTTCATTATTTCGTATTTCTTTATGTGTTTTCCTTCTTTGAATTTCTTTCTTTCTTTCTTTGGATCCATATCCTCGTCTTTTCTTTTCTTCTCTTCTCTACTCTTCTTTCTTTCTCTCTTTCTTTCTTTCGTTCTTTCTTCTGGATTCACATCCTGTTCTTTTCTTCTTTCTTTTTTCTTTCTTTTTTCTTTCTTCTGGGTTCACACCCTCTTCTTTTCTTCTCTTCTTTTTTATTTCTTTCTTTGTTGTTTTTTTTTCTTGGATTTAAACAATCTTTAAGATTTCTTTCTTTCTTTCTTTCTTTCTTTCTTTCTTTCTTTCTTTCTTTCTTTCTGAGTTCACACCCTCTTCTTTTCTTCTCTTCTTTTTTATTTCTTTCTTTGTTGGTTTTTTTTTCTTGGATTTAAACAATCTTTAAGATTTCTCTCTTTCTTTCTTTTTTCTGAGTTCACACCCTCTTCTTTTCTTCTCTTCTTTTTTTATTTCTTTCTTTTTTTTTCTTGGATGTAAACAATCTTTAAGGTTTCTTTCTTTCTTTCTTTCTTTCTTTCTTTCTTTCTTTCTTTCTTTCTTTCTTTCTTCTGGATTCATATCCTCTTCTTTCTTTCTTTCTTTTTTTCCTTCTTTCTTCAAAATTCACATCCACTTCTGGATTCACATCCTCTTTCTTTCTTTCTTTCTTTCTTTTTTTCTTTCTTTCTTTCTAAATTCACATTTTCTTCTTGTGTTCTTTCTTTCTTTCTTTCTTTCTTTGTCTTGAATTTACACCTTCTTTATGTTTCTTTAGTTTTCTTTCCTTCTTTTTCCCTTTCTTTTTTTTTCGGTGGGATGAGGATTCATATCTTCTTTTCTCTTTCTTTCTTTCTTTCTTTCTTTCTTTCTTTCTTTCTTTCTTTCTTATGCATTTATTTTCAACATCGTATTTAAACCTCTCTCTTGCTTTTCTTAACCTTCTAATCACTTTTTTCTTTCCATCTATCTTCTTCTTCTTCTTCTTCTTCTTCTTCTTCTTCTTGAAGTTTCCTCAAAGCTTTTTCTTTGAATTGGTTTCTGTACCTGTATGTGCACATGCGTATGTCTAATATTGGTCTGTCTGAGAAACTAGTGCCAGTCGTATCCACGTTGATTTGATGTAATTATCCCTGACGTGTTCTGCAGTGAAGTGAAGTGAAAAATATGGTCGACTTGAGGGGGGGGGGTTGCATTGGTTAGTGAGAGAGAAAGACGAGGAGTTGTCGAAGGAGAAGATGCCAACGAGGGAGCCATAGAAGTGAAGGGATAAAAGGAGGAGATGAGAGTGAACACGTGCTAGCATGAAAGTGTCGTGGATGTCATCGTTGTTGCCGACTGAACTTGGCTGACACTTGGTGTCGTTGACATAGTAGTAGCTTTTTTGAGAGTTTTCCTGAAATATTGATAATCAGTACAAGTTATCAAATAAAAGTTGTTATATATGAAGTGAGATTCTAAAAGATAATATCGAGGCTGAAGCTGTATTGACCACAACAGAAATCAACAATAAAAGAAAAGTAAATGTCTTCAAAATTATATTTTTGGAATTAGACATATAGTTTTCTGTTGACTGTAGCAACTCCGAAAATCTTCTCTCAGATTATATATATATATATATCATCATCATCATCATCATTTCGTGCTGGTAGCACGGATATCCCTGACCCTCTCTCGCCACTTTTCCCTATCTTCATCGCCTCAGGCAGATCTTCTGGACAACATCCTATATCCTCACATAGTTGCTGAATGTATGTTCGTGCTGGTCGTCCTGCTTTTGCACGGCCATGTGTGGGGGTCCATAAGAGTACATCGCTTATGAGTTCGTCCCTGCTTCTCCAGCCGTATCTTGCATGTCTGCACCGCCGACTACGCCGATGACATAGCAATACTGGCAAATACACCCAACCAAGCCGAAACACTACTGCATAGTTTGGAACGAGCCGCCGCAGGCATAGGCCTCTATGTCAATGCACACAAAACGGAATATATGTGCTATGATCAAACGGGTGACATCTCCACTCTAGACGGAACCCCTCTTAAATTAGTAGACAAATTCACTTACCTAGGAAGCAGCGTCGCATCAACCGAAAAGGACATCGACACGAGGTTAACGAAAGCATGGACAGCAATCAATAGGCTATCGATTATATAAAAAACAGACCTAACCGATAAAATGAAACGCAGTTTCTCACAGGCAGCGGTCGCATCGATACTGCTATATGGATGCACTACATGGACTCTAACAAAACGGCTGGAGAAGAAGCTAGTCGGCAATTACACAAGAATGCTGCGAGCAAACTTGAACAAGTCCTGGCGGCAACACCCCACAAGACACCAACTGTAGGCCACCTGCCTCCTATCACGAAAACTATTCAAGTTAGACGAAGATATATATATATATATATATATATATATATATATATATATATATATATATATATGTATATATAAACTCATCTTACAACGTGTGAAAGCACGTGCAATACCCTGCCCTCATCAGCCGCCAATCAGGGGTGATATATATATATATATATATATATATATGGAGAAAAACTGGAAAAAAAAACAAAGTAATCCAAAGTAAAGAATTTAATGTGACAGAAAATCGACCCTATAACGTTTCGGTTTTTATAGACCATCATCAGGACTTAGAAAAGATGATATCGAGTGCTGTTAGATCAACGATGAATGTTTATTCATTTTATTTCATTAAATACTCATCATTATCTAACGACACTCGATATGATCTTTTCTAAGTCCTGATGATGGTCTATAAAAATAGAAACCTTACTTGCCCAGTCGGAGAAGAAAGGGTAAAACAAAGAAAGAAAGCAGGAACAGGGCAGCAATAGTAAGAGTTGGTTGAAGAAGAAGAAGAAGAAGAAGAAGAAGAAGAAGAAGAAGAAGAAGAAGAAGAAGAAGAAGAAGAAAGTCGATGCTATACGTTTTCGGTTGGCTGGTTGTTCTGTTCTGCTGCGTATTAACCCCTTTCGGGTCATTCATCGCCCAATCAAATTTCAAAGAATTCAGTTTAATATAAGTATAGTGTTGGTATACAAACAATTAAATATCAAAACAGTTCAGTTAAATGGTAAAACAGTTCTATTTCAAACAATTCAGTTTAGCATAAATACACAGTTTAGTTCTATTTGACCCATATATAAGACCCTATCAAGTGCAACTACTCCAAGCCAGAGTGAACCTGGGAGAGATGGCAATGAATGAGTACTCCACATTCCCCAAAGCTCCAGCATTAGTGGAACCTCACCATCAGTGTCATATCCTAGAAAATCGATGGGGAGTCTTACCCCGATGCAGAGAAGCAGTCAGTGTATTCTACAGCTCCAGCTGACTGGGCAATATATATATATATATATATATATATATATATATATATATATATATGTGTGTGTGTGTGTGTGTGTGTGTGTATTTATATTAACATTCATCAAGTAAAATATATTTTAAAGTTTTTATAGAGTATATATATATATTAGTAAAATTATCATTATGTTTGAGTGTGTATATCTCTGTGCGTGCGTATATATATATATATATATATATATATATATCATCATCATGTCGCGCTGGTAGCACGGATATGCCTGACCCTCTCTCTCCACTCCTCCCTATCGTTCATAGCCCCAGGCAGGTCTTCAGGACAACATCCCGTATCCTCACATAGCTGCTGAATGTATGTTCGTACTGGTCGTCCTGCTTTTGCACGGCCATGTGTGGGGGTCCATAAGAGTACATCACTTATGAGTTCGTCCCTGCTTATATATATATATATATATAACCGGTACCCATCGTCTCTCGCCAATTGCCATGCGGTGATGAGAAAGCACTCGATTTCCAACAGTATCTGTACATTTGAGTTGGCCAAAAGACGTGGGATTATGCTGGTAGTTCAAAGTGCTAATCAAGAAGTACCTGTGCAGATGAAAATATTTATAATGGTAGGAGCGAGTCCTCAACTAACTGGAATAGCAGTGTACAATTAAATTGTCAAGACTGGAATATCAGAATCTCTCAGGTCAAATGGAACTACCTGTATCACTGTATCATGGCAAAAAAGAATTCAGCGTAATCAAACGGTCTCTCCTTGGGGGTATGCCATCTCAGAGAATGATCGTGGGTTCACAAGAAATTCCTCGGCCCTTTAATATTATTGTTTTCTGATTTATTTTTTTATTTTTTATTTTTTTTGCATTGCTGGGTGTTCACGGACTCTCCTCACAATGGAAAGCGGTTTATGTGTAGGGTTGTTGTTTTACACGCCGAAGGCCCAAATATGGGATCAGATGGTACTAAGAACATGTAAGGGCTTGTCCCCTATCTCTCTCTCTTGCACGCACACACACACACACACACACATAAATATATATATATATGTGTGTGTGTGTGTGTGTGCGTGAATGTATATGTGTGTGCGTGTACGTGTGAGTGTTGTAATTAACATGTGGGGTTTGTTTTCACTTCACTGCAGGAAACTCGTGTCACGGTGAAACAAAAATGAAATAATTGCAAGAAATTGCTTTTTAATTCATATATATATATATATATATATATATATATATATATATATATATGTATATATATATATATATAGTTATATTTGATATTTAATATATGGCTCTTTTCATAAAGGAAATTGAGCACATTAGAAAATAATGAATACTCTGCCAAAATAGGCATCTTTAGCTTCCAACTGAAAATAAGTAAAGTTGGCGACTGTAGTCGAGGGCGACCCGAAAGCTCTCTTTTCAATAACTACTACACCGAGGTGTAGGGGAGGGCGTTCCTCCTTTCCCTGGATTGCTCCACTTTACTCTTGATACGTACCTTATAATGCTGAGTGTTAAGCAAGGAGGTATCAAGTACCATTTTTTAAGTTTTTGGTATTACTTGACCAGGGATTGAACCCAGCCCACAGGCGAACACTCTACCCTCTTGGCCAATGAGCCGGTCACTGAAATAGTGATAATAATATAGGTTATGTGAAGATAGAGACGAAACCACATAATCAGTGAATGCAGCAAATTAGCACAGAAAGAGTGTAGGACTAGACACGACTGGGTGGGCAAAGTGGTCCACTGGGAATTGTGCAAGAAATTTCAATTTGACCATACAAACAAATCGTATATGCACAACCTAATATCTGTCCAGGAGAATGACACACACTACTCCTCTGGAATTTTTGGATGCAAACGGATCATCTAATCTCAGTCAGACGACGAGACCTTATAATAATCAACAAAGAAAAAAGAGAACTTGCAAAATTGTGGACTTTGCAGTCCCGGCTGACCACAGAGTAAAATTGAAAGCAGGTGAAAAGAATGATAACTATCTCAATCTTGCAAGGGGAATGAAGAAACTGTGGACGTTTATACCAATTGTAATTGGTTCTCTTAGAACAGTCACCAAATGATTAATAAAGGGACTGGAGGACTTGGAAATTAGAGAACGAGTGGAGACCATGCAAACTACTGCATTATTGAGATCGGTCAAAATACTGAGAAGAGTCCTGGAGACTTGAAGAGACTTGCTGTCATTCAAACTCCAATGAGAAACCATCAGCTAACGCTGATGTGAAAAACTCTCAAGGAGTAATAATAATTATATATAATATGATGAAAATGATATTATAATAGTAATAACCTGTGCTATCTACCCGCAGGACGATTATCTTGCAGGAAACTCGGGGTCTCGGGAATGTAACTAGGGTTCATTTTGTAACATTGTTTTTTAACCAACTCTGCCATTTTGGGCATAGAGCAAGCCTTTTAAAATCAGGTTGTTCCTCTCAGTTAATCATTGGGAGGAACGCCTTTTGAGGTGTTTATCTAATATCATATGTACATATATATATATATATATATATATATATATGTGTGTGTGTGTGTGTGTGTGTGTGAGTGGGTGGGTGCCAGAGAGAGAGAGACGTGTTGTAGATAGGTTCAAGCTTGTCACCCAACACTTGCTCGTCCTTGTGAAGGTGTCCACACTAGTATATCGCTTATGAGTTCGTCCTTTCTTTTCCAGCAGTGAACCGCATATCTTGTTCGTCAAACCTGGATGGCTTTCGAGATGGGTGGTGGGTAGCCGTACAGCTGCCATTTTATGGGGTGTTGCTTCCAGGATTTATTCAATACAGCTCTCAGTATTCTTGTGCAGTTGCCGTTAAGCTTCTTCTCCATACGCTTAGTTAATGTCCATATGGTGCATCTATATAGTAGTATTGACACGACTGCTTTTTGGAAAAAACTGCGTTTTATTTTATCAGGTAGGACTAACTTCCCTATAAACAATAGCCTATAGATAGCTGTTCCTGCCTTAGTCACATATTGATGTCATTTTCGGTAGATGAGACGTTGCTTCCGAGGTAGGGTAATTTGTGCACAAGTTTCAGAGACCAACCATTTGATATGGAGATGTCACCTCTTTGATTAAGGCCCATAAACTCGGTTTGGTCTGCATTGACACGGAGGCCTATTCCGCCTGAGTCCCGTTCCAGACTATGGAGCAGGGATTCGGCCTGAGTGGGTGTATTTGCCTGTAGCGCCATGTCATCTTATTATGACTCTCACTCAAACCACATGAATATCTATCTATCTATCTATCTATCGTGAACTAGTACATTTCGGTGACTCTGACACGATGATAGAAATAAATGGAAAAAGTGGATAAATCAGAACCTTACAACTGGTTTAGTGATATTTCGTTCTTTATTCACAGGTTTAATCCGAAAAAGTTCAGTGAATAAAGACGAAATATAACTAAACCAGTCGTAAGTTTCTGATTTATTCTCTTTTTCCACTTATTTTTTCATATACATATTGCTGTCTCCTTAAAAGGGATACAATAGAGACAAGGTGGTACTTGATTGGAATGGAACAGTCCACACGTTCGTAGAATAAAGTAAGGGTTTTATTGCAAGATAGATACAATAAGACAGACAAGAGATAGTGAGGCTCGTTACTAATCCTTGAAGCAAGGACAGTTATTTGTCTCTGCCTCCCACGAGACAGGACTTGACACAAGGTCAAAGACCCGAAGGTCGATTATAGTGGGAATTAGGGAAGGGGAAGATCGAACCCTAGCAAAGACCTGAGTCCTGCTCGTCTGTACTGGTCATCGGCCCACTTAATGCAATGTGGGCATAATGAAACTAGTTGGACATGAACCCAAACATGGGTCCAGACACGGATGCCTGATAATAGTTTAAACTGGACAGCAAGGTCCTTTGCAATACAAAGGTGACAATAGTGTCAAGGATGCAACTCGCCCAGCCGAAGGTTGCCCAGCCGTAGCCGGGGACCATACGGCCTGAAGTCTGTCTTTGTTGGACAATGCTCGCTAGCGTCAAAGCCAACAGTAAATTAATGCCGTCGATATTTGTCTCTGTCTCCCACCCGATAGGACTTGATAATATCAATGACCCAAAAGTCGATTATAGTGGGGAGTTAGGGAAGGGGAAGGTCAGCGGCCTACTTCGTGCAATGTTGGCCTGGTAAGGCTAACTGGAAATGGACTCAAATCTGGGTCCAGGCACGTATGCCTAATTATAGCTTAAACTGAATAGCAAGATCCAGTGCTATACGAAGGTGTCAATAATACTGCTTGCCCAACCGAAGGTGAGGGCCTTTCGGCCTCAAGTCTGCCTCAGAACATTGACCGCCCGTTATGGATACCAGACAGGACGCAAAAAATCCTCGGATATTTGTCACTGCCTCCCACCAGATAGGACTTGACACAAGGTCAATGACCCAAAGGTCAATTATGGTGGGGATTTAAGGGAGGGAAAGGTCGGGCACTAGCCGATGCTCGAGCCCTGCTGGTCTATGCTGGTCATCGGTCAACTTAGTGCAATGTGGGTCTGACGAGCCTAGTTGGACTTGGACTCAAATCTGGGTCCATGCACGTATGCCTGATTATAGCTTAAATTGGACAGCAAGGTCCAGTGCTATACAAGGGGAACAAAGGTGTCAGTGTTGCAGCTCGCCCACCCGAAGCCAGGGACCTTTTGGCCTCAATTCTGCCTTTGTTGGACAGCGCTCGCTAGCGTCAAAGCTAACAGCAAATTAATGCCGTCGACCTCAACGCCCGGGTGTGGAAAGATATAATGCCGTGTTTACTCTAGATAATGTTACTCAATATGACTGAGAGGGGGTGTAGGATATTCCATTATAACATATATATGGGGAATCAACTGATTTCAATACTAAAAGAAAGAGTTAATTTTTATGCAAAATTAAGTTTGAGAGTCAGTTAATTAATAGTCTTACCCCTCTAGTATTATTACTCGAACATTATACAATGAAATTTTTGCATGTGTATTTTTAAATTTATTGACCAATCAGCATTAACGCGCTAATTTTAAAATTTCTTTGAAACTTCCAGACAACAATTTTTAACTTGCCGCGAAAAATATGTAGGATCAAAACCCAAAATAATTTTAAGAATCTTTTACTCATTGATATTGTTAAAAATACATTTTCAACCGATTAGAATCATATATAAATCATCAATTCTTTATCTAATTTCGTGCTTATATTATTTCAATCTTATAAAAAAGCGATAAGAATCATACACCAGCCAGTATGTTTTACGGATATATTCAGTTGCTTACAGAAAATCTTTTGGTTTGTTTCTTTTAAGTGCATTTCTTACATACTTTTCTTTTAAGAATTTAATTTCAACATCGCTAAATTATCATAAATTGAAGGAATATGTTATTGTTTATATAAATATTTGTACTGTTATCTCTTCGCTTGAAGATGGGAATTTTCAGACGCAGCCGGATACATGGTTAATGCATAAATATATTTTCTTTCTTACATTGTGACACACTCAAACACAGATATTTTACACGCACAAAATATACAACCGAATTAGACAATCGCGAACTGCTTCATGTCATTTATGAACTTCACTTCTATATTAAAATATTTACCCTCTGACTAATAATACATTTTCTTACAAGAAAAGACTTTATAACTTCTGTTTTTCTACAAACTTTTCACTCAATTTAAAGAAATAAAATTTATTTGTAGATCAATTATTTACGCCTTTGTTCACTATATTTTCAGACGCAGCCGGATACATGGTTAATGCATAAATATATTTTCTTTCTTACATTGTGACACACTCAAACACAGATATTTTACACGCACAAAATATACAACCGAATTAGACAATCGCGAACTGCTTCATGTCATTTATGAACTTCACTTCTATATTAAAATATTTACCCTCTGACTAATAATACATTTTCTTACAAGAAAAGACTTTATAACTTCTGTTTTTCTACAAACTTTTCACTCAATTTAAAGAAATAAAATTTATTTGTAGATCAATTATTTACGCCTTTGTTCACTATAGACATACACATATACACATACACACACACTCTCTCTCTCTCTCTCTCTCTCTCTCTCTCTCTCATTCTCTCTCTCTCTCTCACACACACACACACACACATATATATATATATATATATAAACTGATGAGAAAAAATCATTTAAAATTCCTTTGGTAGATTGGAAGTGCTCAAATACTGTCCAGCAGAGCACTATAAAAACTGATATGAATAAACTTTTTAGTTTTGTTTCACTTCTAATAGTTTTACATGCCAAAAAAGAAAAAGTTTCAAGTGCGTCCTTTTATATATAAAACATATGTTTTCCCACACTTCAGAGAGAAAGAAGAAAATAGCTGACAAAGTTTAAGGTTTGGTAGCAAATATTTATAAGCATTTATTAACACAATATTCATTCTGTAGTTCAAAGTGTCTTACGCGATAAAGTATTGGCATTAATAGCACTGAGACATGAACTGACCAATAGAAAAGAACAGTACAATGTTTTCTTATAAGTTTTTATCTCGGAACGAGGCTGGGTGGCTTCAATCGAATGTGTCTCACTCAAGAAAAGGGAGAAAGATAGGATGAAATCTTTACCACTTGAGTTTGAGATTCTTTTAAAAATATGATTCACATGTACGCAGTTGTAGACAACGTGACTCCAGTTTGTTAGTTTGGGTTTTATGGTATATAAACTTTTGAAGGTTATCTAATGCCAACTCCATTTTTATAGAAATAAAGTTCTATTTCAAACAATTCAATTTAGTTTAAGTACGCAGTTCGATTATCAAAAAAATTTCTATTTCAAGCTATTCAGTTTGATCAAACAGTTCTAATTCAAACAATAAAGTTTAGTATAAGTATAGTTTTTTGTTTAGTACCTTCAATAAGTTTCTACATTTTTTTGTACAGGATTTTAAAATTATCGTAGACTCTTGAAAATTCAGTATGCTATTGCTATACATCTTATGAGATGACTGACCAATTTTTAGGATTTCAGATTCAAATGAACAGCTAAAGCAGCAATTGGAATACACCCTACTAAAGCCTGATTGTCACAGCTGGTGAATTTCAAAAATGCAATCTGACACTTTAGAATAACGATATGCAATAAAATTCTGTTTTAAACTTGAAAAAAAAAATGCCACAGAAACGTATGGAATGCTTCAGACTGCTTTGGAGCATCTTGAATTAATCGAGCATCAGTTTTTGAGTGGAATAAGAGATTCAAGGAAGGCAGAGAGTCTGTTAGGGATAATGAGAGGTGTGGGTGGAGTAAGGAAGTCAGAACACCAGAGTTAATTGACCAAATGAAGAATTTCATGGATAAGGACCGTCGTGTGTCTATAAAGACAATAAGTGCACAGTTTGATGTCAGCGTGGGAACAGTACACACAATTATTCGCGAGGAACTGAAGATCCGGAAGATTTGCTCGAAATTCGTCCCAAGGGTGCTCTGAGAAGATCAGAAAGAAAGACGTTGTCATGACAACAGGGAGAGGGCCGAGCTGATCAATTTAGATCCTGCAGTTCTTGATACACTGGTGACCTGCGATGAAAGCTGGATCTACTGCTATGACCCAGAGACCAAGAGATAGAGTTCCCAATGGAAGCATGCTGGCTCTCCCAAACCCAAGAAGGCCAGACAGAGCAAATCCATCCACAGACTTTTGATAATCCCTTTTTTTGACAACACTGGCATAATCTACATGCACTGGGTTCCCACTGGACAAGACAGTCAACAAGGAATACTATGTTGAGGTTTTAAGGGAGTTCAGGAAGAGACTCCGTCGAAAGAGGCCTGCACACTTCAAATCGGGTCAGTGACATTTCCACCAGGACAATGCACCAGTCCACAACTCCATCCTTGTCACAGACTATTTGAGCAAGATGGGCATCAAGACAGTTCCTCACCCTCCCTATAGTCCAGACCTTGCTCCCTGTGACTTTTGGTTATTCCCTAAGCTCAATGAAAAACTAAGAGGCTGTCGTTATGAGACAATTGAGAAGATGAAAGAGGCTCTGACGAAGGTCATTGACACGCTCACACAAGAGGATATGAATTAAGACCAGGGGGTGTAAATGACGTCATACACCGGAAGCCTGGGCTGAGGATTTGGGGGATTTGAGAAAAAGCAGGGAGTTGAGTTCCTGCCTCCGAACGAGAGAGTCGAGATTCAGAGCTGGACGAGGCCAGACGAATTTGTGCGCTACGGGTGCCGCGCGTTGGTTGGGTTGAGAGCTGACGATGTAAAAGCAGTCAGCATAGAAAGATTGTGTCTCTCTCTCTCTCCCCTCATGTTGAAAAACCTTTAACTCAAGGGTAATAAAGTTTCGTACCTGAACAAATTTCGTGAATGTCATGTATTTCGGATTCCCTATGTCTATTTCACACATCCGTATATTATGGGTATGGTACAGTTTTTGTTGTGAATCTGCTTGGAAAAAAATCCATGCTACGAAGAAATGCCCCCCACCCTGAATTTTTTAAAAAGTATTATGGCAACTGAAACTTAAGTATGTCTTAGATTTTATTAATCCTTGCACACCCCGTCGCCTGGAGCGGTAGAATATGTGGACGGCACCTTTGCAGACCCCCACCCCACCCAAAGAGTGTCCTGATATGACACAAATCATCTTATTGAGAGGGTCGAGTTCTGGAGCTTTGGGGAGTGTTGAGTTTACTTTCATTTTCATTACTCCCAAGTCTACACTCTCCAGGGGTGGGGAGTACCTGTTGGGGTCCCATCTATGAGTCATATAGAACTATTCTGTCATTTACTATACTTGAAACTATTTAACTGTGTGCAAACAAACGATTAATATTAAATATTGTTATTACCATTTGATAGCAATATTTGAAACAATTTAACTTTGGGCAAACGAATGAATAATGTTGAATAGAATTATTAGTGTTAGATTGCAATACTTGAAACCATTTAGAATTATTAGTGTTAGCAATACTTGAAACTATTTTACTATGTGCAAACAAATGATTGATATTGAATATAATTATTATTATTTGATGGCAATACTTGAAAACATTCAACTGTGTGGGAGCCAATGAGATCCTCTTCGTTTAAAAATAATGTTACCTACAAAGTATTTATTCACTTACAAATCATATATGTATATAAAACATAATTTGTCATGAAATAACCCACAAGAGTTGATATGCCATTAAATACAACTAAACAGAACCAAACCAAACAGAATCAAGCTAATTCTCACTTAGACTGATACACAGACTTCAAGTTGTTGACACAATCTTGTTTTCCTAAATGGTCATCCAACTCACTATTGAACAGGGTTATTTTTGCTTCACCTTATTGATCTGGCAGGAAACGATGCTTTATGAATGGTTTGGTCTGGTTTAGTTTTATGACATAGCAACCATTGTAGGTCATTTAATACCAAATCCTTTTTATATATATACACCAAAGGAATGATTTATAAACACATTTTGTTGCCCAGTCAGCTGGGGCTGTAGAATACACTGACTGTTTAAATGTAAGTACGGTTTAATTGTAAAAGTCATTTCTATTTCAAACTATTCAGTTTTACTCAAACAATTCATTTTAGCATAAGTATGCTGTAATTCTATTTAACCCATAAATAGGACCCTATCAGGTGCTACCACTCCGGACCAGAGTGAATCTAGGAGCAATGGTAATGAAGGGGTACTCCGCATTTCCCAAAGCTTCAGCATCACTGGAACCTCACCATCAGAGTGTTTAGTGTCATATCCAGGACAATCGTTGGTGGGGATGTCTTACCTCTGTGCAAAGATGCAGCCGGTGTATTCTACAGCCCGAGCCGATTGAGCCAGCTTTAAGTGTAATTTATTAATTGATTTCAATGACATGTCAATCTGACAAGGGTTATTTTATACCAAGAGGTTAGGGAATTGCATACCTTATATGTTTATATTTAGATTTTTGTGTAGTTGTTTCTTGAGATTGATTGATTGATTTTAACAGCATATCAACCCGTCTAGGATTATTTCATGTCTAGAGGTTAGGGAATTGCACTTATTCTACGTTTATATTTACACTTTTTGTGTAGTTGTTTCTTAAGATCGATTGATTGATTTTTAAAGGTATGTCAACCCGTTGAGGGTTATTTTATGCCAAAAGGTTAAGCAATTGCATATACAGTACGTTTATATTTACATTTTTGTGCAATTGTTTCCTAAGATTGATTGAATGCTTTTAACGGCATGTCAACCCTCTAGGGTTATTTTATGTCCAGAGGTTAGGGAATTGCATACAAGGCCACTCACCACCCATCTCTAAAACAATCTCTATAATAAGACGAACAAGACATGCGGGACACTGCTGGAGAAGTAAAGACGAACTCATAAGCGATATACTCCGGTGGACCCCTTCACACAGACAAGCAAGTGTTGGGCGACCAGCTTGAACTTATCTACAACAGCTCTGTACTAATAGAGGATATAGCCTGGAAGACAAACCAGAAGCGATGGATGATAGAAACGAATGACGAGAAAAGGTCAGGGAAATCCGTCCTTGTAGCACGCCATGATGATCACAAGTAGTAGAATGGGGAGCTCTGTATTGATTTGAGGTGGGCAATATCATAGATAATAAGCAATATATCCTCATCATCATCATCATCATCATGTCGTGCTGGTAGCACGGATATCCCTGACCCTCTCTCGCCACTTTTCCTGTCGTTCATCGCCTCAGGCAGGTCTTCTGGACAACATCCCGTATCCTCACAGAGTTGCTGAATGTATGTTCGTCCTGCTTTTGCACGGCCATGTGTGGGTGTCCATAAGAGTACATCTCTTATGAGTTCGTCCCTGCTTCTCTAGCAGTGTCCTGCATGTCTGGTTCGTCTAACTTGAATAGTTTTCGTGATAGGAGGCAGGTGACCGTACAGTACAGTTGGTGTCTTGTGGGGTGTTGCCGCCAGGACTTGTTCAAGATTGCTCGCAGCATTCTTGTGTGATTGCCGTCTAGCTTCTTCTCCAGCCGTTTTGTTAGAGTCCATGTAGTGCATCCATATAGCAGTATCGATGCGACTGCTGCCTGGAAGAAACTGTGTTTCGTTTTATCGGTTAGGTCTGATTTCCATATAATCGATAGCCTATTGATAGCTGTCCATGCTTTCGTTAACCTCGTGTCGATGTCCTTTTCGGTTGATGCGATGCTGCTTCCTAGGTAAGTGAATTTGTCTACTAGTTTAAGAGGAGTTCCGTGTGGAAATAGTGCAATGAATTGCGAGCAATATATATCAGTAGTCTAACTGGCTGCCTTAATGCTGTGAAACAACAAAGTGATATAGCGCTAACACGATATTTAATTTGTTAACAGTTTCATTATTTTACATTAATCTCTGTTGATATGTTCATCAAATACAAGTTATAGTTGGATATGTTTGTAGCAGTCCGTTGGAGTTACTGTAAGTGAGGTATATCAATTGTTAGTGGTACTGTTCTACTGATTAACTTCTCTATAGAAAAGGTGTGGATTTTAGCTTAGCCGACCTCTAAATCTACCCTTAGACTTTTTTTTAGGCTTGTACACCTCAATTTACTATGATTCGTACCCATCTCTACTTGAGAAAAACGTCAGGGAACTATCATAAACTTGCAAGGGTCTAGTTCCAAGGAGCCCACACTGTTTTACCACAAAGTATATGTTCTTCTTTATGGTGCGAGAACGGCTCGTGGCCTATTAATATGTTAACTTTGGTCCTAGACTTAACGATAACTCAGGGTCAGAAATATGGGACAACCACTGAGAACCGAATTCATAAACAATCCCCTGTTACCCTAGCTTGCTACCTATTACACCCTGCAAGGTGCTATACTGTATATTGTATTGTAATACATTTTGAGTAAAGTAGAACGGTTATCGCCAAACGAAACGGAATCGGTGATCCAACTAAGCTCAACAATATGTTCACGGTCTACAAAGAAATTATTCATTTTCCACAGCAAATGCATATTTTACAACATATTTTTCCTTGACGATTGACTTAAGCCATGAATAGACTTATTATTGTTGGGAAAGGTATGAATCCAAATATTCTCCCTCCAGCTATGGATAAATAGTAGGGCAGACTGGTTCCTCAGCCTTGGTTAGGCAACTAGTCTAGAAGAAGGAAAACTCTGAATTCAAACCTGTTAAACTCCGCTTAAAAATTGACCTTGTGTCATATCCTGCCCGAGCGGAGGGGTTGGTAAATATGATTATTGTTGAAAATTTAAACTGAGAGTAAACAAATGACTTATGCTAAATTGAATTGTTAGAAATAGAAATGTTGATCATTTAACTGTGTGCATCTACAAAATGTGTTTACAAATCATATATTTAATATTCATGTAAAAACAGGATTTGGCATTAAATATCCCACAATGGTTGATATGCCAAAAAAAAAAAAAACTAAACCAAACCAAAACCATAACTCAAATATTATACAATGAAGTTTCAAATTAAGGACAGTACTTAGCGTAACGGTTATTGCCATAAGAAATGGACAACTAGAGTTCAAACCCTGGATGAGGTTGTTTACATTTCACTTTTGCAGTAAGGCCCGTGAGAAAGGTATGAATCCATCTCTTCTTCTCCCCTGTCCCAAGTTATAGATAAATTGTAGGGAAGACTAGGTTTTCTAGCCTTGGTGCAGTCACAAGGGTAGGAGAAGAAAAACTCTGAATTTAAACCAACTCTCTTTCTCCTAAAAATAACCTTGTGTAACATCCTGCTGACGGTGGGGGGGTTGGATTAATACAAATATAATTAATGATGTTTACGTTCATTCATTTATAAAAATGTTGGGGGCGTTTGTGGTGTTTCATGGTCATCGTTGTTTACCTGCGTTCAATACCTGAACGAAGCTGTTTGCATCATACCATAACGCTAATAAACTTGGAGAAGATATGCATTGAACTATTCTCCCTCCAGCTATGAGTAGGATAGACTCTTTAACTTTGGTATGGTAACTGGTCGAAGAGAAGGAAAACTTTGAATTCAAACCTGTTAAACTGCTTAACAAATAGACCTTGTGTCACTTCCAGCTTGTGCTGAGGAACCGGCACAATCCTTTGTGAGTTGAGAGTAAATGACTTATATATATATATATATATATATATATATATATATATATATATATATTAAATTAGGTAGGTCCAGGAAGAGATTTGCATTTTTTAGAATTTATTTATTTTGTTCTTACATACATGCATGTTTCCAGCTTATTGCTTTCATCAGAGAACATATTTAGCACAAGGCCTTGTTAATGGGGTACTCAAACTGTAAACACGAGTTAGCTCAAGTCTCATTGAGTACCTTATTAACAAGGCCTTTTACCATAAATGTTCTCTGACGAAAGCAACAAGCTGGAAGCATACACGTATGTAAGAACAAAATAAATAAATTCTGAAAAATACAAATCTCTTCGTGGACCTACCTATTTTAAAATATTTTTTCTCTCTTTGGACCTACAACAAAAAATTTTAAATAGAGAGAAAGACAGAAAGAGAGAGAGAGAAAGAGAGAGAGAGAGAGGGTGTGTGTGTGTGTGTGTATTCGCCAATGACCCGGGAGACCAGGGTTCAATCCCATGTTAAGTCATACCAAAGACTCAAAATTTGGTACTTGATACCTTGATATCTCCTTACTTAACACTCAGCATTATAAGGTACATATCAAGGGTGAAATCGAGAAATCCTGGGAAAGGAATAGCACCCTCTCTAACACCTCGGTGTCGTTGCTAATGAAAAAGAAGCCTTCAGGCCACCCTCGACTACGGTCGTCAACTACTTATTTTATATATATTTTGATATTAAATTTTAGTTAGATATTTCCGAATCATTCTCATGAAATATTTAGATACACTGTATCGCAACTGCATCAAGGTTAAGGGCAAAAATGTTTGTTCACTGAATACCACTATTTATTAAATGGTGATAATGTGCACTAGATCCCCAGCCTCACCATATTTATCTCCTACCAATTACAAAAGAAGCTTAAAGCTATATCGATAAGTTCTGAAGCTCTGGAAAGTGTGGTATACCCTTTTATTACAATTACTCAAACCTGACCCCGGAGGCTTTCTCAGCGTAACGGTTACCGTCATAGTAAATGAAATCGGTAACCCGAGTTCAAATGATTGACGAAGTAGTTTGCATTTCACTTCGCAAGAAAGGCATGAATCCACATCTTCACATCGCCTCCCAGCTATAGTTAAATAGCAGGTTTGACTGTTTTTTAGCATCGGTATGGTAAAAAAATCTAAGGGAAGGAAAATTCTGGATTCTAATCAGCTGTATTCCGTTTAATCCCTGACCTCGTATCCCATCCTACCTGTGTTCATGAGGTTGGATAAATACATACTTAAAGAGAAGTTAAGTAGTTTAATTCTTTAAAAAAAAATTAGCTCAATGTCTGTTCCTTGTTAATTAAAAGCTCCCATATGGTGCTAACTTCTATACTAAGCCGACTGTAGAGGTTATTAGCGCCTAACATGTGCGCCGATTCTTTAACTGTTTGTTTTTTGCTTTTTATTATTATTATTATTATTATTTTATTACTTACCTTCTTCTGTTGATAATCTTATCTGGGGGACATATTCTTTTCTAGGAATGCATTATGGTCTTATATCTGCTGACTCTCTTCCCTTTCATGTTGCTCCCCCCGGTCTCTCTCTCTCTCTCTCTCTCAATCTCTCTCTCTCTCTCTCTCTCTGTTTTTCTACTGGCTTTCTTCACTTTCATGTTTTCTCACTCGCTGCGTTTTTTCTGCTGACTCACTTCATTTTCATACTCTCTCTCTCTCTCTCTCTCTCTCTCTCTCTCTCTCTCTCTCTCTCTCTCTCTCTCTCTCTCTCTCTTCGTTTTTTCTAATATCCAGTAGCTTCATCTTTTCTTTTCTAGAGAGGGTTATATAACTTCTTTTTTTTTCTTTTCTTGTTTTCTTTTTCGTTGGTTTGACTTAATTCAATCATCTTCCCTTAAATTCAAGGAAGAATCTGCATGACATAGTGGCAAAAGCGCTGGAATGCGATATCTTTGAAAACGAGTTCGAACTCCTGCCACAATTATCTGTTCACTTTCGAACAAAAACCCTAGAAAAAGGTATGAATTCCCTCATCTCTTCGGCTATGAATTAAATCGTTGCATACTGTGCTTCTTGAATTGATGGCTTTGGCATTAAATAACCCACGAAGGTTGATATGCTATTAAGCAAAGAATTCAGCCAACGTATCTAAAACTTTTCAACTGAGATTAGGCGATTTTTCTCATCGTTGGATGATGAATATCTCCGGAAAAAAAATGTCAGAAATTAGTCAGCTAATGTATTTGGTTTCAGTTTCTTCAGAACAGTAATGTTATTAAAATAATTGTTAGAGAAATAAAGAAAATGTATACTTTTCCTCAGTGCCTGAGTTGAATTCGAACTGGCTTACTACAATTTTGCAGTTCAGTACATTAACCACAACGCAATGGGAACTCGCCTTAACTGTATTTTTCATTATTATATATTGGCATTATTGTTTGATACATGCAAATATTACTTTATGTCAAAGTGCGGGTCATACGAATAGAAAACCGAAAGCTACAGATTATAAGCTTTATGACAAAAAGTTAGGAATTAATTTTATTGCTCACTAATAAAGAAAACAGCTTTTCGGTAACATCCAACTAACTCCATGCAGCTATGGGTGAATAATAGTGCAGACTGGGCTCTTTAACATTGATATGTCAACCTGTCTTGGAGAAGGAAAACTCTGAATTAAAACCTGTTAAACTTCGCTTAAGAGTTAACTTTGCGTTAGATTCTGATCGTGTGGCAGGATCCCACATATATATATATATATATATATATATATATATATACGCAATTTTCTCCCAGCAGCAGTCGTGTCCATACTACTATATGGATGCACTACATGGACGCTGACTAAGCGTACGGAGAAAAAGTTTGCCGGCAATTGCGCAAGAATGCTACGAGCTATATTGAACATATCCTGAAAGCAACATCCCACAAAACAACAGCTGTACGGCCAACAAGACATGCGGGATACGACTGGGGGAGTAAGGACGAACACATAAGCGATGTTCTCCAGTGGACCCCATCACATGGACGAACAAGTGTTGGATGACCAGCTAGAATCTATCTACAACAGCTCGGTATGGATACAGGAAGTAGTCTAGAGGACCTACCGAATGCGATGGACGATTGAGATGAATTGCGAGAGAGAGTCAGGAAATCCGTGCAAGCGGAATGACATTATATATATATATATATATATATATATATATATAATCCGAGGAGGAAATCCAAGGGGTAGGAGTATACAATTTGAGTGCTCAACGTCAACGGCTATCGACGTATAATTAACTTGGGGTCAAAAATACATCAACACTCAACGTGCAGCGCTAAAAAATCTTTTTATATTAAAAGAAAAAGAAAAATTCACTTCTTTGGTGTCATTGTAAATTTATTTCTGGTCGTGATGGCCTTCATCCGATGTAGTAGAAAATTTGTTTTTTTTTTATTTGGGTGTTCTTATATTGCTTCCGGTGAGAATGGGATTTGAAAAAAAAAATTTTTTTACTAAAACAATTTTTCTGATTAAAATAATTTTAATATATTTTCTATCATATTTCTTAATTAAGAAATTTTTTTACGGCGGAGATATTATATCTATTATTATTTTTTATTTATACAATGCTTATATTGTATATATACATATTAATTCTTTGCTTATTACGATTAACTTAACATTCGATATGTTAATTTCTTCCTAATATAAATAACATGAATTTTTACGATAATTTTAATAATTAAGATTCATTTTTGTAAATTAATATGAGCATTGAATCATTATTTCCTGATAACACGAATTATATTATTTAATATTTATAAAACATAATAGTTCCAACGGAAGTATGGATGCATATTTCATCTATAGTTTTAAATAAATCGCATGCCCTAATTTACTTTTTCCGGGATTAGGTTTTTAATTTTCAGTAGTATTTGAATTAGGAGTAATGGTCTTTTTTTTGTTTTTTATAGGATTGTATAAAGGAATAGTAATAGATACGCGGTGCATTCAATAAGTTTCCAGACTTTTTTTGTACAGGCATTTACAATTGTCGTAGACTCTTGAAAATTTAGTATGTTATTGCTATACATCTTATGAGATGAATAACCAATTTTTATGATTTCAGGTTCAAAAGAACAGCTACAGCAGGAATTGGAATACACCCTAGTAGGGTGTATTCCAATTCCTGCTGTAGCTGTTCTTTTGAACCTGAAATCATAAAAATTGGTTATTCATCTCATAAGATGTATAGCAATAACATACTAAATTTTCAAGAGTCTACGACAATTGTAAATGCCTGTACAAAAAAAGTCTGGAAACTTATTGAATGCACCGCGTATCTATTTGTGACGGCAAATTAGAATATCAAAGATCCCCGGACGAGCAACCATTTAAAAGCGTATGTGAACTGGTGCATTTTAAATATTGTTATCACCAAATGGGGAGTTTATTTTTCGCACTCTTGAAGACGGGGCAGCCTGGCATTTGATCCCTGGCAAAATAAGTTCCAGTTAAGATTCCCTTTTTGGGCGTGGGGAAACTGGCAGATTATGTTGGGGTTAATTTGGGGCCAGACTGACCGCCGCTGGCAAGGGGTTTCCAAATTTCACGTTATAGTAGTCGACAATTCCAATTTCCCGTGTCATATTTTAAAGGCGACCCGAACAATTTAGCGAGAATAACATGAGGCGAAAGAAGCTGAAAAAGGAGCATGCAAAAGACAACTTGATAGGCAGACAACACAATGAGCAAATTTCAACACGTGGGACATTAAAATATAACAATCTTTTTAATACATGCGGACACACACATTTAATATGTCGGCTATATTATCGGCGGACAATATAAAAGCACAAATGTCTTTCTTCTTGAAATTGAGAGAGAGAGAGTGGGTATGTAATTGCAATGCTTAGGAAGAGTGTAGGGAGAAAACAGTCTCAATGTTTACTTAACTTTTTGACGGGTTCCTTCTGGGAGTATTTTCTCTTTCACGAGTTAGCGGGGTTTTTGCATAGCTCGGCTTGAATGAGTCTGTCATCTTGTCTAAGAGCTTTCCGCCTCTTCAGCCGGAGTTTGGCATGAGACTCCGTTCACGGTGATCTCCGTCCACTAAACTGATATTCTTTATCCCTATTTCCGCTGACGGAAGAAGGTGCTACTTCCGCTTTAGGGTTCTGGCCAATCATTTAGCCTCTTTCTTCTTCTCCCCGGTCACAGAATGCAAATATCTGTTGGCTCTCATTCTGACCTGGATTTGTTACTTCGGCCGCGAGGAATTGACCTACATTCTTTTCTTCCTTCAACAGGCCAGCCGAGGTTGACCTATATTCCTTATTCCTCTTTTAACGGTCAATCTTTGGCGGCCTGCTAATTCAAACACGGAGGGGTAGTAGAAATTCCTTATTTCTCTCCTCTCAGTGGAAGACCACGTGACAAAAGCCTGATTGTCACAGCTGGTGAATTTCAAAAATGCAATCTGGACGTGAGGAAGAACGATATGCAATAAAATTCTGTTTTAAACTTTGAAAAAAAATGCCATGCAATGAAAGCTGGATCTATTGCTATGACCCAGAGACCAAGAGACAGAGTTCCCAATGGAAGCATGCTGGCTCTCCCAAATCCTAGAAGGCCAGACAGAGCAAATCCACCCACCAACTTTTGATGAGATGATCCCTTTTTTTGACAGAACTGGCATGATCTACATGCATTGGGTTCCCACTAGACAGACAGTCAACAAGGAATACTATGTTGAGGTTTTAAGGGAGTTCAGGAAGAGATTCCGTCGAAAGAGGCCAGCACACTTCAAATCGGGTCAGTGGCATTTCCAGTAGGACAATGCACCAGTCCACAACTCCATACTTGTCACAGACTATTTGAGCAAGATGGGCATCAAGACAGTTCATCACCCTCCCTATAGTCCAGACCTTGTTCCCTGTGATTTATTCCCTAAGCTCAGAGGCCGTCGTTATGAGACAATTGAGGAGATAGAAGAGGCTGTGACGAAGTTCATTGACACGCTCACACAAGATGACTTCCCTGGGGCCTTCCAGAATTTTTGTAACGGTACAACAAGTGCATTGCAGCTGGAGGAGATTACTTCGAAGGGGACTAGAGTTTCATGTGTGTACTATCAATAAAAGTGCACATATGAAAAATGTCTGGAAACTTATTTAATGATCCTCATATATCTCCACTGTAAAAAAAATTTTCTTCATAAAGTTTATGATGAAAAATATCAAAAAAGATTATTCGAATTAATTTTCTTTTAATCAAAAAATTTGAATTTTTTTCCAAATCCTATTCTCGACGGAAGCAATATAAGATCACCCAAATAATTTTTTTCTACTACATCTTATGATGGTCATCACGACCAGAAATAAATTTATAAAGACACCAAGGAAGTGAATATTTATATTTTTTTATATAAAAGGATATATATATATATATATATATATATCGTATTGTAACAGAGTTGGTTGTCACTATCACACTTCGTGGGTTTGTAGCGAACCAAATGCGATTTGAAGAGTGCTCAATATCTGCGATAGAGCAATTATATAATTATGATAAGTAAATATATATTAGATTTTATATATATTCAATAGCATGGAAGCTTGTCTGTTACCTCAGGTTTTATGAAGTTTCTTAAATTATAATCATCAGGTAGATGACGAAAGATAATGAAAAAATCGAAAAAATCCAAAATGCAGTCAAAATAACGTTAGAATTGTGTACAACAATTTATGTGTGTGTTTGTGTGTGTGAGGGGGGCGTTATATTTGCGTATTATTGTGTGTGTACGTATAAGTGATGTTTAGTATTTGTGTGTATGAGGATACATACACCGCGCGATAAATTTGAGGTTGTCTTTTGAATGTATGAGACGCAATGTATAGCAAAAGTTGCGTCAAGTTGACTGAGAAAATTTTTTTTTGTTTCTTTATATATATATATATATATATATATATGAAGTAGGTTGAAAAAGTACTGAGACAAAAGCAATATTAACCGATACAAATGAACAAGAAATGCAAAGTTCATTTTCCTTTTCCTCAAAATAGTCAC
>OY757926.1:56416652-56466652 GCA_963585895.1 Sepioteuthis lessoniana | reverse complement strand
AGAAAAAAATTACTGACTCATCCCTGACAATGATTTCTCTTTTATCAAATAGGCAAAGAGTTCTTTCTTACAAATGGATAAAAAAAAAAGGTTCCCTAAAAAGAAGAAAAAATACAGCATAATGATCAATCAACAAGATTAATATTTGGGCACACAGATCATCTAGAACCCCACCCAGTCCTAAAAACCGAATCAGAGGTCTAAAGCGCGCCAAAGATACCTTGTTACGTGAATAGGATCGATATCAGGTATTGATAAAATACGTTAGCCGACACCCGGGTGTAAGTTGCCCGGGTCCAAGTATCGAATGACCATCATGGCGGGCGTACGAACGAAAAAATTATTGATTAGGGAAAAAAAATCGATTAAGTCAAATATACATGGCGGATAACATGTCGTCGGGTTGGGTTAGGCGTAAGATCGAGAGGGGTAGACAGCTGACTTGAAGGAAAAGTCGTAACGGGGTGGGGGACCTTGGATGAAAAGAGTCAGCGAAGTTGTGTGGGCGGGGTAAGACGATGAAAGGCAAAAGTACAGAGAAAAAGATCTCCCCATCCCCCGCAAAAAAACAAAAAAAAAACAAACGAAAATGGAGATTTATAGAAGTTTGAAGTGAGAATAGGGAAAAAAATGGCTGTAAGGATAAGAGACTAAACGTCTGTGAGGTACAATGACTTAGAGATTAGCATTTCTATTAAATACAGTTGAATATAGAAGAAAAGAGAAAATTGTGTGTGTGTGTGTGTGTGTGTGTGTGTGTGTGTGGGTGTGTTAATTTTTTTTAACATGATAAAAATAGTTTGAACTTATCTGCCATTAATATTATCGGTATTTAAATTTGACATCAATGAGTCTGAATACATTTTTTTTCACTCTTTTATCTATAACATTTTATTTTTCTGCATTAAATGTTTGATGACATTTTTTATAAAGTACAGAAAAAAAGAGGTTTTAACATTTTAAGCATTATTGGAGAATTTAAGACAGCGATGAACCTGTTTGAATTTATCTGTCATTGATAATATTTGACATTAAATAATATAAAATAATATGATATTACAATTTTTTAACAGTAAATGATAATATATATCACCGGTTTTGAAATATTTGAATAACATTAGATAACATTTCCGACACTGAAAGATAAGATAGCATTTTGAAAATATTACCGTTAATAAACAATATCAGATACTATCAAATGATATTACTGGTATCAAAATATCTAATAACATTTAATATTACCGGTATTAAAGTATTAGATAACATTGATAATAATCGATATTATTTCCGGTATAAAAATTTTGAACGATATCAAATAATAGTACAAGGATTAAAATAGTCATTAATATTAGATAATTTTATTGGTATTAAAATATCAAATAATATTGATTAATGTGTCATAACGTTAACAGAATGAAAAATTTCAATAGTGTTGCTGAAATTTAAATATCTGATTATATGAATTACTACCAAACAATATTACCGATATTAAAGAGATGATAATATTAGACAAAATACTAGTATCAAAATATTAGATATTATGAATAATATTTGATAATATTACCGGCATTAAAGTATTAAATAACATTGAATAATATTAGATAAAGTTACAGGCTTTAAAATATTAAATAATATTAAATGATATTAAATATTACTGGTAATTACTAATTGTGTTAGAATATTAATTTATATCGGATAATATAATTGATATTAAAATATTGAATGATAAATGAATGTCATTACATAATATTCCCACTAATGAAATGTTAAATGATATTAAATACTATGGTTAATATAGAGCTACTATTAAAATATTGAATATTATTGGATAATATTGCCGGCATTGAAATATTCAATAATACTGAATATTATTCGTTAATAACATCGGTATTAAAACATTTAATTCTACTAAAAATTACTGGATGATATTACCAGTATTAAAATATTATAAAATATTTGATATTATTGGAGAATATTACAAGAATTAGAATATTGAATTATATTAAATATTATTAGTAAATATTACTGGCATTACAATATTAGATAATTTTAAATATTACTGAACAATATTGCCCGTATCAAAATATCAGATAAAATTAAATGTCATTGGATAATATTTCTTGGATTGAAAAAAATGAATTATATTATATATTATGGGATAATGTATGTGGTTTGAGTACGAGTCATGGTTATCTTTCGATGGCTGTTTTTATTCTCATCTATAGAAGCCACTCTTATAGATGAGCAGCAGTAGTTCCCCGATCGAACAGACAATCCTGAGCGTTAAGCCGCAAGACTCACACGTACATCATGCTGCTTCCTATGTGTACGTGGAAAAAAAAGTCCTTTTTTTAACTTAGTTAAAGTCCAGGACTGCTGTATGTTAAAATTCAAAGAAATTTTGGAGTATATTTCATCCTATCATCCGATTCCAGCCCTGACAGGTTTTTATTTGATAGGTAGAATTCGATTTTTGACTTCGGTTGCTTTTTTTTTCTTTTTCTTTTTCTTTTTTTACTGCTATGAGGGTGTACAATCAGACTTCTAAGCTTTAGAAAAAGTTCTATTTCTATTTGCCCTGTATACTAAAGCATTCGACCAGGGTCGTTATACTTCATTTTTTTTAAAACTGCTAAATATGTCGACATAAATGAGGAATACAGCGAATTTCATATAAGAACACAATATAGTAGAGACGTAAGAAATAATTATTTTAAATCAAATATGTGCATTTTTAAATGAACAGTTTAGTAGAATAAATTTACTGACCTCTGTGAAAAAACTTCTGGAAACGGAATCACTTCCAACGTATGCATACTATTTTAACAAATGCTCGATTGAATTATTACTAATTTTAATAGCATTTATATTAAAGTTCCAGTCCTATATCATGACTATGTGCTTAGGACTTCGATCGACAAAATCAGAGAAAATGGCTTCGAGCTGACTAAGAGAAGAAGCAAAAGGTATCCCGCAAAAACAATCACGGACGCCGACTACGCTGATGACTTGGCGTTACAAGCGAATACGCATAATCAAGCAGAGACACTACTGCATAGTCT
This sequence comes from Sepioteuthis lessoniana, assembly GCA_963585895.1. Classification (NCBI taxonomy): domain Eukaryota; kingdom Metazoa; phylum Mollusca; class Cephalopoda; order Myopsida; family Loliginidae; genus Sepioteuthis; species Sepioteuthis lessoniana. The sequence continues at coordinate 56,463,590 of OY757926.1, read as the reverse complement.
GGGACGAGCCGCAGCTGGCATTGGCCTCCATGTCAATGCAAACAAAACTGAATATATGTGTTACAACCAAACGGGCAACATTGCCACACTAGACGGAGCCTCTCTGAAACTAGATGACAAATTCACCTACCTAGGAAGTAGCGTCTCATCAACCGAAAAAGACATCGACACACGACTGACGAAGGCATGGACAGCTATCGATAGGCTCTCGATCATATGGAAGTCGGACCTAACCAATAAAATGAAACGCAGTTTCTTCCAGGCAGCGGTTGTGTCGATACTGCTATATGGATGCACCACATGGACGCTAACTAAGCGGCTGGAGAGGAAACTAGACGGAAATTACACAAGAATGTTGAGAGCAGTATTGAACAAGTCCTGTCGACAACACCCCACGAGACACCAACTATACGGACACTTGCCCCCCATCACGAAAACTATACAAGTTAGACGAACCAGACACGCGGGACACTGCTGGAGAAGCAAGGACGAGCTCATAAGCGATGTACTCCTGTGGACCCCCACATATGGATGTGCAAAAGCAGGACGACCAGCACGAACTTACATACAGCAACTATGTGAGGACACAGGATGTAACCCTGAAGACCTACCGGAGGCGATGAATGATAGGAAGAAGTGGCGAGAGAGGGTCAGGGATATCTGTGCTGGCGGCGCGACATGACGATGATGATGGGATAATATTACCAGCATATAAATGTCAAAAAATATTAAGTTTTATTAGATAATATTACCAGTATAAGGATATCGATGATATCAAATATTATTGGATAATATTAACGGAATCAGAACATTAAATAATATTAAATATTATCTGATAATATTAAGTCTACTGAAATAATGAATAATATCAGATATTATTGGATAATATAACCAGTATTGAATAATAGTAAATATTTTTGTTGATATCACTAATATTAAAATGTTAAATAATATTATATATCATTTTATAATGATATTAAATGGTATTAAATGTTATTAATTGAATAATATGAAATAATATTGCAGGATATTACTGTTATATTAATATTGCTTATGATATTAGATAATATTATATAATATTACCGACATTGAAATATTAACTTATATTAAAGGATATTGATTTAAAGATATGAAAGAAGTTTGGTATATATAACTGGAATACTAATACCATTTATGATATTGAATAATATTGGATAATATTACCGGTATTAAGATATTGAATGATATCAAATGATATCAATGAAATAATACTGGATAATATAACCAGAATCAAAATATCAAATAATATTAAATATTATTGGATAATATAACTGGAATCTAAATACTATTTAATAATCGATAAAATCAAGCAATATTGGATTATATTACCGGCATTCAAATATCAAATTATTTTTAAATTATATTAGACAATATGCGATAATATTGCTGGCATTAAAATGATAAATTGTTTTATATAATAGAGAATATTTTAATATAATATTACGAATATAAAAATGTTAAATAATGTTAAATATCGTTTAATAATTTTATCGACATTAAAAAATCAAATGTTATTAAAACGTATTAAATAATGCGTGATAATATAACCGGCATTAGAATATTTAATAATATTAAATGATATTAGATAATATTAACAGCATCAAAATATGAAATAATATTAAAACTGGATATTATTACCAACTTTAAAATATTAAATAATATTGGATGATATTTCCAATATTAAATATGAAATAACATTATATGTAATCAAATAATATTAGGTAATATTACCGGCATTAAAATATTAAATAATATTGAAAACTATTACCGGCAAAAAATAGCAAATTATATCAAATGATATCGGATAATGTTAAATATCATCGGATTATATTATATTTAAGTATTAAAATATTGTGTAATGTATCTGGCTCTTTTTTCTCTTGTCTAGTCGGCTGGGGCTGTAGAATACACCAACTGCACCTCTGCAAAGGGGTAAGACCCCCCACCCCCAGCGAGTGTCCTGGATATGATACTAAACAATCTGATGGTGAGGTTCCAGTGCTGCTGGAGCTTTTGAGGAATACGGAGAACTGGGTTTTTTTTACATTGAAACTGTATTTACACTCAACAGAATTGTTTAACATAGAACAGTTTTGACGTGTAACTGTGAGTAAACAAAATCTGTACTTATACTAAATTGAATTAGCTGAATTAGAACTGCTTGACTAAACTGAATAGCTCGAAATTGAAATGTTTTTCACAATTAAACTGAACTTACATTTAAACTGCGAGCTGATGCTAAACTGAATTATTTGAAATTGAACTGTTTTTGACATGGAAACTGTACTTACATTAAACTGAATTGTTATATATAACTGCTTGAATAGTTTGAAATAGAAAGTTTTTGAGAATTAAATTATGTACTCATGCTAAACTGAATTGTTTGAAATAGAACTGATTATTTACATAAAAATGGATTTGGCATTAAATATCCTACAAAGGTTGATATGCCATAAAACCCAACCAACAAAAAAACAAATCTTTTTTTCTCCGGTTACATTTGTTTATATGTTTTCTGTATTATATATTTGGTAATATGTATTTTTTCTACGTAATTGTTTATTTACAATAAATTTAATGTATGATCCTAAAGTCAAAACTGGTAGTAGCATCCGAATATAACAATGTTAGGTCGTTGGTTTAATGAGATGCTTGGATGTTCGCACTTGATCCTAATTCGTTGAAAGTAAGCAGAAGAACGTATCTTGGTATTTTCATAACTCCCCAAATTTATTGAAGTGTTTCTTTATTTGGCAGACAAGACATTAGTGGTGGTTGCTGTTGTGACACTGTTATTAGAAAAAGGCCGAAAACGTTCTCTCGCCATCATCTGCATGGCAGCCCAAATGGCTCTAAAAAGAAAGATTTAAACCGTCGAACCTCTCAATTACGTCTGTTGTCTTCAATATCTCAAGTCAAACTCTTGAAATCTAACTGAAAACCCAGTCTTAACTCACATATCTCAATTATTTCCATATTTTCATGAAGCCCACTTTTCATTTCTAGTTGCTTTATCTTTGCACCGGAAAAGGAAATGACCTTTGATCTCTAAATATATCAATCTTCAATGGAGTGTTGAAATAGGTCAACTGCACCAAATGTTTTCACAAACCATTTGCCCGAATTCTTTTCCAAATAACTGCAATTGCAGATACTTGCAAAACACGTGGGAGTTCCACGGTTTAATCAATATAAACAAATATTACGCAGTGTATATATATATATATATATATATATATCCTGGGCATAATACTAGGTAAATCAGGAGAGGTTCTAGTTGTGGATATTTGCGGATTGTGAAATCACCACTTCATTGTAAATTATCCAAAGTCAGCTCTGATTCTGAATGATTGTCCCTGTTAGGCCTCCATCTATGGATCAAATTGATCTGTGTGAAAAAGTTTTAGTGCTTGAAGCCTCCGTCTATGGATCAAATTGAACTGTGTGAAAATGTTTTAGTCCTTGAAGCCTCCATCTATGGATCAAATTGAACTGTGTGAAAAGGTTTTAGTGCTTGAAGATTCTATCCATGGATCAAATTGAACTGTGCGAAAAGGTTTTAGCGCTTGAAGCCTCCATCAAATTGATCTGTGTGAAAGAGTTGAAATGCTTGAAGCCTCGATTTACGGATCAAATTGATCCATGTGTCATAATTGTGTATTATTATGATTGTACTTATTTTTTGTTTGCTAATTACTACTAGATCTGGTTTTCTGGCCTGAATTAGGTGATCTGTTGTATCGCTAAATCCCAGAAAACTTTTTGCGTCGCATTTTTTTTGGACAGATTCTGGTTTGTGCGTGAAGCAGTTAGTCAAGTCTCAATCATTAGATAAATTCCAGAGGATGACCTTTCCCACCCAGTCTTGCCTAGTCTTATACAAATTATGCTCTAGTTAACAGCATCCGCTTATAATATGATTCAATGTTTCATCTCTTTGCATAATCTACACTTGATATTTTGTAGCACATTATCGATTTTTGTTTTTATATAATTGGTCCTTACGACGTCGTTTTGGGTTATAATCGGAATAGATTCGGTTACTCTCATGAGGTTTTCTTTTCGTAGCCATGTTCAGGTCTTTTCATGTACAATCTCTGCAGTTTGTTGTTTGAAGTATCCATACAGTTTTTTTTTCTTTCCATTTCTGTTTCTTAGTTTTTGTTGTTATTCCGTCTGTATTTATGTCCCCAATGTTATTAGCGGCTGTTGTAATTAATATTTCTTTATTTTGAACAAGTTTTCAATTCCCTGTATTGATTAGTCTGCGTAATCCTCAGTGCTGGCGATCCCTCTTCCTCCTTTTCTTCACAGCTATGGGTTAAATAGTACCACTACTGTTCTTCTGGAAGGATGGATTTGGCATTGAATAACCCAAGAAGACTGATGTGCCAATAAACAACCACACAATCAATCCTTCTTTTCTTGGCACATGAAGTTTGTCTACGTCATTACTCGGATGTAAATCCTTATTCATCGTCATCAGCTTTCTTATCTTTTGGTTCATTTGTCTGAGTTCATCCATTTTAAGAATTGTTCCGATTATCTACCAAGGGATACTGCCCAGATGTTTATCCCAAAAATATTTCTACGATAGATTTTGGTTTGCAGAAGCTTTCTCGCTCTTTTGAGATATCTTTTCCTTCACCGCCACTTATTTGATGGTGTCGGCTTTCAGCATTCCCTTGTAGTTGTAAATTTTCTTCTCACTAAAGCTTTCCTAATTTGATAGGTTTATTCCTTCTGCTGTTTCTCTTTTCCCACTTTTTATTACGAGCATGATATGTTTTTCACTATCAAATTCCATTCCAGTATCCTGGTGGTATATTCTTATTGTTTGTATCTGGGTTTCCAATTCTTTTCATTTTTAGCAAAAATATTTATATTATCCATGTAAATAAGGTAAATAATCTTTTCTTGTGATTTTGTAAATTTGTAGCCCCCTGGGAATTTCTTAAGTACATAGTTGAGTAGAATAATTACTATAACGAATAGCAGTGACGAGAGTGATTTACAGGCAATTAATGTAGTTCACAACCATCTTAAACACATTAACACTTCCTACTTAGTTACAACAACAATTTTTAAGAGCCAATATCTTAATAAAGACCCCAATCATTTTTAACTCATGAATATTTTATACTTAGTTGCACTCTACTATGAATTCTACTCAGTTAAATTATTTTGTTATTTTTTCAATACCAAAAATTCTATTCAAAGTTAAATCGTTTGTTTGCAGACAGTGAAGTAGTTACAAGTATTGCTATTCAACACTAATAATTCTATTTAACATGACATTCATTTGCACACAGTTAAATGGTTCCAAGTATTCCCCACTATTAATTTTATTTGCACAGACTTAAATGGTTCCAAGTATTGATATGTATAACTAACAATTCAATTAGGCATGTCATTTGTTTCTAACAATTCGATTTAACTGTTGTATCGTGGTAAGGAAAAGATACACAGTGAAATAGAGTTAATGATTTATTTACTCAAGTGGTACAGTCCGACAAGTATTACAAGTCTAGCGCTTTTGGTGTTGCGTCCGAATTTGGTCTTACTACTGACCCATGTCCTTCTAGAGCTGTCTCTCTGCTTCTTTCTGCTACGCCCAGCTTAAGAGACACGATGTCGTTTATACTTATCTGATAGCGGAAGTCACGAGGTACGAGCCACTATACAATATCTCCTCCTACAAAATTTTTTAATATGTCCGTAGAACATCATATTTTTATCTTTTGGGATTTATTTCCATAGTTCCCGTTGGGGTACGTTTTCGTTTGCTCGTACGATTTTGTCGTATTGGTGAGGGCCTAGGTACCTCAAACATGTCATAAATGACGGACATGGGTTCTTCAATTCGTTCCTTTGTGTTTGGGGTACATCTTTCTTTTTTATTTGATTAATATGTCTGCGAATCTTCCATCCGGGATGTTTTATTATGTACATCATATTACCAATTATTTTTTCAATAATGCCCTCTAACCAGGTTGCTTAACCTAAATGATAATTTAGGAAATAATTTCCCCCCTGGACTATAAATCTTATTAGATGTATTAATTATTTTCTTCTTTCTTTTTTTTTTTTTTTTTTTTTTTTTTTTTTGACGGAATCAATTTATCGAATATTGATCGAATTTTCCTAGCAAACATCAGTTCTGCTGGGGACATGTTTGCGTTAGTATTTAGATTAGGTGTTATTCAATAAATGGATAGAAATCCTTGTAATTCCTCATTTTCTGTTTCGATCCCATTTGCCTTTTTAATAACTCTTTTAAATACATCAATAAATCTTTCCACCAATCCATTTGATCTTGGATGGTCAGGTGCCGATTTTAGGAGCAATTTACAGAAATTTTCAAATTCTTTTGAAGTAAATGGTGTGCCATTGTCAGATACAATGGTTTCTGGCAATCCGAATCTTGAAAACAGTTCTAGTAACACCTTTATTCTGTTTTTTGTCGTAGGCGTTTTGTATTTGAAAACTTCTGGTCATTTCGTAAAGCTGTCTGCAATGACAAAAACGTTTGTTCCTTTTATCGGATTGATTTGGTCCATATGTAGACGAGATCCCGGGTTGTCTGTCTTGAGCCATGAATTGAATTTTATGGGAGGTGCTTTTGCTACCGATGCGCAGCTTCTGCACGATTTCACTATGTTTTCAACGTCTTTATCCATACCCGGCCAATATACATAACTTCGCTTGAGAGCCTTCATTTTACTCATTCCCGAGTGCCCGGTATGTAAATCTTTCAACATTTTCTTTGTTAAAACTGCGGGTATGACCATCCGTTCTCCATTCATCAATAAGCCGTTACACGTTGAAAATATATCATTTGTTTTAACTTTCTGGTCCATTAGTTCTTTTTTGGTTTGATTAATGAACTTCTCAAATTTTGTCTTAAATTTTATCTCCTCTAACGTAACTGGTAGTTCTTTAACTGTATTAAATAAAACGTATTTTACGTCCATTTCTGACTTTAATGAAGCAATGACGGTCTCTTCAAGCAGTTCTGTATTTTTTGGTATTAATCTGGATAATTTCCTCCGCATGTGCGATCTCTTTTGACGGTAAGAATTTCATTTTGAATGAATAATTTATCAGCATCATAGCCCATCTTTGTAAGTGGTTTGCAGTGTGGGTGTTGGTATTCCTTTTTTAGAACTAAATATTTCTAACAATAGATGATGATCCGTTTGTTATATGAATTCTCTACCGTGTACGTATTTATGAAATTTCTTGATCGCAAATATGATAGCCAAACCTTCTTTTTCTATCTGCGAATACTTCATTTCCGCCGGAAGTAGCGTCTTCGATACATATTGAATCGGTTTTAATTTGCCATCTTCTTTGTAAAGTATAACTGCCCCTAAGCCAGAATTGCTTGCATCGCTAACAACATATATCTGCTTATTGGGGTTGTAATGTGCCAAAGCTAAGTTTGACGTTAGCGCAATTTTTAATTTCTCGAACGCTTTTTTACATTCGTCCATCCAGTTCCATTTTACGTCTTTTTTGAGTAAATGATTCAACGGAGCTCTAAATATATGCATATTTCATATATGGCTATTGAAGTAATTAGCCAGCCCCCAAAATGATTGGAAGGCTGCAACATTAGTCGGGGCAGGCATGTATTTTATCGCGGCCGCTCGGTTAGGATCAGGAGACCCGCCTTTCTCGTCGATTACTTGACCCAGATATTTGATTTTTGAGAGAAAAATTCACATTTTTCCATGCTTAATTTAAAACCGAATTCTTTCATTTTTTAAAAAAACACTTCAGTTACATGTTTCGCATGATCTTCTCGGTTTTTGCTTTTTATTAGAATATCATCAGCTGTTGCGAAGTCCAGATCTGCTAACATTGTATCCATTATTTTTTGAAAAATATTTGGATCTACCTTTATTCCATATTGAAGTTTATTAATTTTGTAAAGACCACTGTGTGTGTTAATAATTCTGCACACTTTTTTTCCAATAATATTTGTGGATAAGCTTCTGAAAAATCTAATTTAGAAAATAGGCGTCTGCCAATTAAATTTGGAAAAATTTCTTCCGCTGTTGGGAGGGGAAAATTTATTTCTTTTAGACAATCATTAATTTGGTTGAATAATCTGTGCAGATTCTAATTTTGTTATCTTTTTTCTTTACATATACAGTTGGCGCTGCCCATGAGCTGTAGTCAATTTTTTCTATTACACCCAGTTTTTCTAGTCTTTCTAATTCATTATCAATAATTTCAAACGATGCATAGGGTACTACACTTTTTGGTAAAAAAACTGGCATAATATTTTCTTTTACTTCGAATTTTACCATAACTTTAGAATAGAATCCAAGTCTTTCTGAAAATATGTCTGGAAATTTTATTTTTAGTTCTATTTTTAGTTTATCTGAACTTGTCGTAGTTCCATCTATTTTATTGCAGAAAGTATTTATTGAGACGTTAAATAGATCAAATTCTTCCCTTCAATCCGTTCCAAATAAATTTTGGGCATTTCGAATGACAAATGTTTTTTTAATTTTCTTCTTTTTCCATTAAAGAAAACATTTATGAAGGTTTCTCCCATAAATTTTAATTTTTCTCCGGTAACATCTTTTGCTATTTTTTAGAGTCACTCAAAGTTGGACATTTTTTTCCAAGTTTCATCATTAATCATACTTAAATCAGACCCAGTGTCTATCTGAATTTTTTTTTCTTTATTGTTGAGACAAATATTTATATATTTTCTTTGTACCTTTTCAGTTGTTGCTTGTTCAGTAGTGAACTGTACCGGTTTTTTTATTTTTTGAATAATTTCCCCTTCCAAGTCTGCCGTGTGAGAATTTGTGTCCTATTCGCCTGCAAATGTGACATTTTTTGTGTTTAAATGGACAGTCTTTAAATAAATGCAATTCACCACACCTGTAACACAGATTAATTTTGAAAAACAGCTTATTTTTCTCACCTTGAGGTTTGTTCTTTATTGTATGGATATTTTAAATACCCCGTTGTTCAATTTTTGCTGTGTCAGCTCTCAAATTTGAAATACGCTGGCATTCTTCAGCTAGACTTTGTGAAGTTTTTTTTTTTGGTCTTGTTCTAATGTGGTAAATAGCCTTGTACGCACTTCTTTTTCAGACGGTGTGGTTAATCTCCGAATGAAAATCAAACATTTAAACATGTTTGGTTTAATTTCATTTAGCTGGAATCTTTCACAGTACCTGTTAAGTGTACTGGCGAAAGTTGTGTAGTCTTCACAATCCTTTTTCGTAAGGTTGAGACATTGCCAACCAGTATTAAACAGTGAACTTTGTCCCCCAAATATTTTAGTCAGTATTTGGATTGTTTCTCGAGACGTCACTTCATCAGGCTGCCTCGGCAGAATAAAATTTACGTATTTGTCATGTTCTGCCGCCCCAAATTTGCCTAGTAAAAGTTTCACTTTTTTCTCGTCTGGCCATTCCTCACAATTTTTTTCGAAAATTGATTCGTACCTTCTGAAATATGCCTCGAATGTCACTTTTTTTCTGGTTTGTAAATAAATTCGCCAACTGAATTTATTACCGACTGTTGTGAGGATCTATTTAAATTTCCTGAGACATTCGAGTAGTTTCGCGAATCTTTCTTCTTGTCGTTCAATGTTCTCAGGGAGTCTTTTAAAACCCTCTTGTCATTGTATTTCCCGTTGTTTTAAATCTTCTTGTCATTGTTTTCCTGTTGTTTTAAATCTTCTTGTCGTTTTTTCTTGTTGTTTTAGGAATCCCAACATACAATTTTTAAAGTCCTCCAATTGTATATACTTGATATCACTGTGTGTTGTTCACGATAAATTCGAAGATTCGAATCCTTTGTCAACAACTCTCACTGTTTTTGTTTTTGTTTTAAGAATACGAAAACTTCGAATCCTTCGTCGTCAAGTGTTGTTATTTTTTCTGTTGTGAGTACGAAATCTTCTAATCTCTCGTCGCCAACTGTTGTATCGTGGCAAGGAAAAGATACACAGTGAAATAGAGTTAATTATTTATTTACTCAAGTAGTACAGTCTGACAAGTATTACAAGTTTTGCGCTGTTTAATGTTACATCCGAAGTTGGTCTTACTACTGACCGACGTCTTTCTAGAGCTGTCTCTTTATTCTCCTCCCTGCATCAGAGTCTGTTATACTTCTGCAATAGCGGAAGTCACGTGGTACGAGCCACAATACAAAATTAACATTAGTCATTTGTTTGCACGTAGTTTAAATGACAAACAGTTCCATTTGAACCATAGATAGAATCCTATCAGGTGCTATCACTCCGGGCCTGAGAGGATCTGAATGTGGTGTCAGTGAAGAGGTACTCCACATTCCCCAAAGCTCCAGGATTACTGGAACTTCACCGTCAGTTTGTTTAGTGTCATATCAGGACACTCGTTGGGGAAGTCTTACCCCTCTGCAGAGATGCAGTCGGTGTATTCTACTGCCCCCGCTGATTGGGTTAATTCTATTGGGATAGGTATGAAACCCCTGATCCTCCCAACTATGGGTTAAATAGTATCACTGATGCTGTTCTAAATGGATGGCAATGGTATGAATTAACCCACGAAGGTCGGTATTCCATTAAACAAAGAAACCAAAACAAACCATATAACGATGTACAAATTATTAGATTTAGATAGGAATCGTTGAAACCATATAACTGTCTGCAAACAAATTATTCTCAATATCAAATAGGGTTCGTTACTTAAAACCATATTGTTGCCTGCGAATGATTAGAATTAAATTGGAAAACTTGAAATCATAAAACAGCTAGATAATTATTTGAATAATTTCAAGAAGCTATCATTTTTTGCAAATTATTATTACTTAAAACTACATAGTTATTTTCAAAAAGACAGACTTTGACAATAAATAACCCAACCAGATTTTACCTGCCGTAAAATCAAGCAACCGACCGAGATATATACAATACAACAAAGATAAATTAAATGAATTAAACAGATCAACTAAAATAGTAGAAAGAATTTTTGGTCACGGATGACAAGCGATTTGGCAAAAATACTGTGGAAGCAAGTACAGCCAAGTAAATATATCTGCCAATATACAAACAGTTGTGTGTGGGTGAGGGGCTGGGGTATCCAAATGTTATGATCTTCGCCTGCTCGAGACGATTGGAAATATAAAAATGTTATTCAACATATTATGTTTATGCCCAGTATTTTTGGTCGGCAGATGGTGATCAAGGCGAATGTGAGTGACTTTCTGTGTATACTTTTAGAAAATGAATATGAATTTCCATAATTGCATGTGTACGCTTGGCGACTTTTTTCCCGATATCTTTGCTCTCTCTCTCTCTCTCTCTCTCTCTCTCTCTCTCTCATTTTTCTGTCTTTCGCTTCCTTTCTTTCTTTTTTTCTTTTGGTTACTTTTTCGGTCTCTTTAACTTTCTCTCTCTCTCTCTCTCTCTCTCTCTCTCTCTCTCTTTCGCTCTCTCTCTCTCTCTCTCTCATTTTTCTGTCTTTCGCTTCCTTTCTTCTTTCTTTCTTTCTTTTGGTTACTTTTTCGGTCTGTTTCTCTCTCTCTCTCTCTTTCGCTCTCTCTCTATATATATATATCATTATTTCTTTATTTATTTCTTTATTTATTTATCTTTGTCTCTATTCCTCTCTTTCTCGCAATCTATTTCCCTTCTTTCTTTCTTTCTTTCTTTCTCTGTTTCTTTCTTTCTTTGTCTTTGTCTCTCTTCCCCTCTTTCTTTCAATCTATTTCCTTTCTTTCTTTCTTTCTTTCTTTCTTTCTTTCTTTGTCCTGTCGTCTGTATATCGATATTAGTTTACTTGGCCTAACTTGATAATCATCGCGCTAGTCTCGGAACAAAAAATATGAATTTGAAACAGTCCAAAAATAAGTACATCTCTTAATATATTTATAAGATTTTCTTTTGTGGTTTCAGACGCGTTGCAGGTTTGTTTGCGGTTACAAAGTTCTAATACCGTAGAGTTTGGTAGCAAAAATACCTAATGATATCCGATTTCGTGGTATTACATTTCATTAGTATGTTTGGTTTAGAAGAAAATCAACTTTTTCTTAAAAAACATACAAAAAGTGTATATATATGTGTGTGTGTGTGTGTTAGCCAAACATAGTCAAGGGCGATCCGAAAGCTCCCTTTTCGACAGCTTCGACACTGAGGTGTTGGGGCGGGCGCTACTCCTTTCCCTGGATTGTTCCTCTTACCCTTGATCTGTACCTTAAAATGCTAAGAGTTAAGCAAATAGGTATTAAGTATATATATATTTTTTTTAGTTTTTGGTATCACTCGATCTAGGAGTGATCAATGACTTCCCGGATCACTGGCGATCACCCTCACCATCATGCCTGTTGGCCAGTTATTTCTTTTTAAAAATCCTCTTGGACAACCAAAAAAAAAACACTATGACCCTGTTGTATAGTGGTTCGTACCACGTGACTTCCGTTATCTCGGAGGAATAAATGACGTCGTGTTTCTTTTGCACAGTCAGTACTAAAAGATCTCTGTCAATAGTCAGACCAACTTCGGACGTAAGACCAACGGCGCAAGATTTGTTGGACTGTACCACTTCAGTTAATGAATTGTTAACTCTTTCACTGTGTATCTCTTCCTTACTACGATACAACATACCTGTAACAACTTTGCTGGCTTACGGTAAATTTTTTGATGATTTCATCCCCACATCTTGGATTTCCTTTTGGTCACCATGCCATGCTTCCTTCCTCAAACACAAAATCGATTGGCACTGATAATTGTCTGGAGAGAAATGACCGAAATGAAGGGATCCCTTTTTTATAATTTTAGAACGTTCTTAACACCACGCACTCGCCTTTTAAAGCAATATATATATATGTGTGTGTGTGTGTGTGTGTGTGTCACTGTGTATATATATATATATATATATGCACACCCATACAAACACATGTACACACATATATATGTGTGTCTTTTTTCATATTTTCCACATTTGCAAAAAAACACCTGCTGCAATAATGATTCATAGACAAATATGCACACAAAAATATTTAAAAAGAAAACTTTTCCGCTATATATATTCGTATTTCCCTTTATAACGAGTAACAAACTGGATTCGTGAGTTAGGAATTTACTAGGGTTATTCAATAAAAGGGGTGTTTGGGGAGAAATAACAAAAAAAAATTCACATTTTTTTCTATATAATTTTGCTTAAAATGAGTTTATTACAGAATTTATTCTAATCGCGCAAAAATATTTGTTTTGAAGCAATTCAAAATGGCGGCAAATCAAACAGTGTGTTCCAGGCTTTAACAGAGGTCTCTCATCAAAACTTTAGTAGCTGAAAGTGCATACCATGTGAAATTTACTGAAGAATGTTTCATTGAGAGATAGGTGAATAGATATTATATATATATATATATATATGAAACATGTTAAGAGTTAAGTTATAAAAGATAAAATCTAAAATATCGCTTTTGGCAAATACAACTACCTAGGCCGAATCCCTGCTTCATAGTCTGGAACGGGCTGCAGGTAGCATAGGTCTCCATGTCAACGCAGACAAAACCGAGTTTATATGCTTTAATCAAAGAGGTGACATCTCCACACTAAATGGATGATCTTTGAAACTTGTTGACAAGTTCACGTACCTCGAAAACAGCGTCTCTTCTACCGAAAATGACATCAACACATGACAAGCGCAGGCATGGACAGCCATTGATAGACTCTTGGTCACATGAAAGTTATCTCTATCAGATAAAATAAAGGGCAATTTTTTAAGCAGCGGTTGTGTCAGTAGTGCTGTATGGATGCACCACATGGACGCTGATTAAGCGTATGTAAAGAAAGCTTGAAAGCAATTGCACAAGAATGCTGGGAGCTGTACTGAACAAGTCCTGGGGGAAGCATCCCACAAAGAAGCAGCTGCACGGACACCTACCACCCAACTCGAAAACCATCCAAATTAGACGAGTAAAACATGCTGGGCACTGCTGGAGAAGTAAGCGCGAGCTCATAAGCAATGTACTCCTGTGAACCTCTTCATACGGACGAGCAAAGGTAGTGTGACCAGCTAGAACCTATCTGCAGCAGCTCTATCGATACAGGATGTAGCATAGAAAACCTGCCGAGAGTGATGGATGATAGGAACGAGTGGTGGTAGAGGGTCAGGTAATCCCTGCTAGCGGCACGCTATGAGGATGATGATAATGACTTATGTTGAATTGTTTGAAACAGAACTGTTTATATGTATAAAAATGGATTTGGCATTAAATGACCTACAATGGTTGATATGTCATAAAACCAATCCAAACCCACTCTATCAGTAGACAAACCAAAGCAAAATATCGTGGATGCAAGAACTGGTATAGATAGATTGCGTGATCATAAAAGACAAAACAATAAAGCATGATACGAATTGTTTAACATCATACGTTCTTTTAAAAATACATATGTTCCTACGTAGTAATGATTGCTCCTAAGAAACCCCAAACAAACTCTTTGATTTCGAAGCTTTTTTTGAAATCCAGTTGTAAGAGGCAGTAGCTATCTGACCGGCATGAATCGGCTCTTGACACGTTGCATATCGTTGTCTTAGCTGAAATTTGTAGATACACCCTGCAAGACAGAATCTCGAGCTTTGATATCTTTACAAAGACATAGAAACCTTCTTCATACATTCACAGGTGAGATGTGCCGGATATGTCATCTGAATGAGAGACAACAGAATTCCAAAGATCGTCACAGCCCAGTTGGCTGGGGCTGTAGAATGTACCGACCGCATCTCTACAGAGAGGTAAAACCCAACCACGACGAGTGTCCTGAATATAACACTAAACAATCTGATGGTGAGGCTGCAGTATTTCTGGAACTTTGAGGAATACGGAGTGACCCTTCGTTCCCATCGCTCCTAGGTCCACTCTGGCCCGGAGTGGTAGCACCTAATAGGGTCCTATCTATGGGTCAAATAGAACTATTTGAAATTTAGATTGTGTGCAAACAAATGACTAATGCTCATCTGAATTGTTAGAAATAGAACTGTTTTACAATTAACTGTGTAAACAAATGACTGATATTTAAATGTATTGTTAGTGATACATTAAAATACTTAGAACCATTTAACTTTGTTGAATTGTTTGAAATAGAATTGTTTAATCATTTAACTATATGAAAACAAATGACTGATGTTTAATTGAATTGTTAGTGATATATAACAATACTTGAACGATTTAACTTTGTTGACCTATGTTTATCTAATATATACTTATAAACCAGGTGCGGCATTGAATAACCTAATATGGTTAATATGCTTTAAAACCAAACCAAACTAAACCAAACCAAATTATATATATATATATATATATATATATATATATATATATATATATACTTATAAACCGGATGTGGCATTGAATAACCTACAATAGTTTATATGCTATAAAACCAAACCAAACCAAACCAAAGACCTTCATTTATAGCCATCTTCATGACGGAAACAGAAATGTTAAAAGACCATATCTCTGATTCAGAGCTAAGTCTCTCCAAAACTACCCAATATATCTCAATATACCTGTTGATACATTCAACCCATTTGCTTCAATTGTTAATGTTTGGAGAGCAAAATGGCAAAAAACTATCCAGAAGTTTAAGTATTCGAAGGCGAAAGTTCGATCAGTCATATCGGCTACTTCATCTACTAAGTTTTCTGTACGCACGATCTGCGGGGATAAATGCAAATCTATGGCTAGTTTGGTATCTGGAACGTGACACAAGCATCAGAACAGTGGAAATAGACGAGGAGATTCCATCATAAATTCTCGAATTACTGGTAGAAGATCCAAATAATGAGTTGACAGGGATGGTAAACAGCTGGAGACCATTTGAAACCATAATATGATAAAGGTGCTCCTATAGAAGAGTTAACAATTTTTGAATCCCCTGAGCAGAGTCGAATAATGTGTTGATAAAGGATATAAACAGCTGGTGACTGTTTGAAGCCATGGTATCCTAAAGGTGCTCTCTTAGAAGTGTAAACACTTTCACAATCCTTACTGTATTTATTAGGTGTATGCAAAAATCTCCTGCAAAAAACCGGTTTGCATTCTTATATCAAGTGTTAAGCGTTTATATAGAGGACGAAAAACATTTTCACACACCAAAAAAACAATTCATAATTATTCAGAAACCAAAACTCAACTTAAATATTAGGGTGTTCGGTAAATAATGTTCAATTCTGTTTGATATTTACATCTAAAATCCAAAATTATTTTTCAAACAACTTAATATCATAATTATTTTACTCCTTGGAGAGTTTTTCACACCATCGTCAGCTGATAGTTTTCCACTGGAGTTCGAGTGATAGCAAGTTTCCTCAAGTCTCTAGGACTCTTCTCGGTATTCTAATCGATCTTAATAATGTTGTATTTGGCTGGTTTCTACTTTTCCTCTTATTTCCAGGTCGTCCTGGCCTTTTATCAATCCTTTGGGGATTGTTCCAAGTGCACCAATTACAATTGGTATCACCTTCACCTTCATATACCATAGATTTTTTAGTTCACGAGCAAGGTCAAGATATTTCTCTTTTCGTTTTCTTTCAGTTTTATCCTATAGTCAACCGAAATGGCAAAGTCCCCTGTTCGGCAGGCTCTCTTTTTTCGTTTCTATTTTGTGTGTATGTGTGTGTGTGTGTGTGTGTGTGTGTATCTTGACTATCTGGTCTGGTCGTCTGATCTGGGCGTCTGGCTGTGATTAGGTAACCGTCCGTATGTCAAGATCCCAGAGATCCCATTTTCTAGGACGGATTCTGGATTGTGCATATACCATTTGTTCGTATGATCAAATTTAAACTTCTAGAACGATTTCCAGTGGATCGCCTTCGTCACCCAGTTGTGTTTAATCTTATACTCTTTCTGTGCAAATTTACTGCATTCGCCAATTATGTAATTATTTCTCTATAATCACATAACCTACATCTGGTATTTTGTTTTGACTTGTCAATTTGTGCTTTGATATAGTTAGTCCTTATGGCGTAATTTCATATTCCTATCAGAAGAGATCCAGTTTCTCTCTTAAGGATTCTCTTTCTTAACCATGTCCAAGTTCTCTCGTGTGAGCTTTCGTTTGTTTGTTGCTTGAAATGTTTATACAGTTGGGTTTTTTTTTTGCCCAGTCAGCTGGGGCTGTAGAATACACTGACTACACCTCTGCAGAGGGGTAAGACCCCCCCCCCAACGAGCGTCCTGTATATGACACTAAACAATCTGATGGTCAGGTTCCAGCAGTGCTGGAGCTTTGGGGAATACGGAGTACCCCTTCATTGCCATCGCTCCCAGCTCCACTCTGGCCCGGAGTAGTAGCACCTGATAGGGCCCTATCTATGGGTTAAATAGAAATAACAGCATACTTATGCTAAAATGAATTGAGTAAACTGAATAGCTTGAAATAGAAAATACTCGCAGTTTAGAGACTCAGAGTTATTTTTATTGGAAATAGTTGTGTTGGTTTAGTTTTTGTTTTTTTATGAAGGAGCAATTTACACTTACTTAATTAAAGATTACTCGAAAGCTGGTGTGGAAAATTACAACACTCTTCAACTTTTAGCTGTATTGTTCCAGCAAAAATTGCGTTAAGGTGTGCCGTTTTTAGTACATGACAAATATACAGACAAGATTAAAAATAATTAGGGATATACTTATTAATGATAAATAGATAGATACATGTAATTGAACAATCTAACATATTGCCCAGTCGGCTGGGGTAGTAGCCCTTGCATTACTGGGACCTCACCATCAGATTGTTTAGTGTCATATCTAGGACACTGATGGGGAGGGGTTTACCCCTCTGCAGAGGTGCAGTCAGTGTATTCTACAGCCCCAGCCGACAGTGTATTCTACAGCCCCAGCCTATCACCGACTGCACCTCTGCAGAGGGGTAAGACCCCCCCCCCAATGAGTGTCCTGGATATGACACTAAACAATCTGATGGTGAGGTTCCAGCAATGCTGGAGCTTTGGGGAATGCGGAGTACCCCTTTATTACCATCGCTCCTAAGTCCACTCTGGCCCGAAGTGGTAGCACCTGATAAGGGTCCTATCTACGGGTTAAATAGAACTAAAACGTGCTTCCTTCACAATACTGATTCTTGCATTTAAACTGCGTATTTATGCTAAATTGAATTGTTTAAAATAGAACTGCTTTGACATTTAAACTGTGTACTTATGCTAAACTGAATTATCTGAAATAAAACTTTTAATATTTGACTCTGTGTATTGCCCAGTCGGCTGGGGCTGTAGAATACACTGACTGCACCTCTGCAGAGGGGTAAACCCCACCCCATTAGTGTCCTAGATATGACACTAAACAATCTGATGGTGAGGTCCCAGTAATGCAGGGACTTTTGAGGAATACGGAGCACCCTTTCATTGTCATTGCTCCCTGGTCCACTCTGACCCAGCATAGTTGCACCGGATAGGGCCCTATCTATGGGTAAATTGAACGAACGGCTTACTTATGCTAAACTGAATTGTTTGACTAAACTGAATAGCTTGAAATAAAAATGTTTTAGACAATTAAACCGTACTTATATTTAAACTGCGTGCTTGTGATAAACTGAATTATTTGAAATAGAAGTGTTCTTTGACACTGAAACTGTACTTACACTAAACTGAATAGTTTAACATAGAAATCTTTTGACATTTAACTTTGTGTAAACAAAATCTGTACTTATACTAAACTGAATTGGCTGAATTAGAACTGCTTGACTAAACTGAATAGCTAGGAATAGAAATGTTTTTCACAATCAAACTGTACTTACATTTAAACTGCGTGCTTATGTTAAACTTAATTGTTTGAAATTGAACTGCTTTTGACATTGAAACTGTACTTACACTAAACTGAATTGTTTTATATAACTGTTTGAATAGACTGAATAGTTTGAAATAGAAATGTTTTTGACAATTAAACTGTGTATTCTTGCTAAACTGAATTTCTTTCAATTGAGCTGATTATTTACATAAAAATAGATTTGGAGTTAAATAACCTCCAAAAGTTGATATGCCATAAAACCCAACCAACTAGCCAACAATCTAACATAGATAGATTTGGTTTCTTTGTTTAATGGCATATCAACCTTCGTGTGTTATTTAATGCTAAAGTCCTCTTTCTAGAAGTTCTGTAGTGGTAGGATTTAACCCATAACTTGGATATAAGGAAGTTCATACTTTCCCCAGGGGTATTACTCCGGAAGTGGACTATATAGAACGTCTGTAGTTCAAACTCTCTTACTTTTATGTCGTAGTTCAGCACGTTAGCCACTATGTAAGAGGGACTCCCGGCTAAGATAGATAGATAGATAGATAGAAAATGGAAATCTGTAGATATAATGATTGGGTTTAGTGCTCGTTGTAAGTTCTAAATATTTACACCATGAACTAGCAGGAGACTCACATGTACCCTTATATACACACACACACTATGTTGCTACATACATTGATACAAGCACAAATTGGCACACCTTTCTTTCTTTCTTTCTTTCTTTCTTTCTTTCTTTCTTCTCTGGAAACCAACTCGCTTCTTTCTACACGTACTTACATTGATAGGTAAGGTTTCGGCGTACATGAATGTGCACTCACTTACACGATGTTTTCAGTGAACGAAGGGTCGGCGAGGTGGCGGTTGGAGTTGGTGATGGTAGTGGCGTCAGCGAAGGACTCTCATCAATATTGACGAAATTTATCGATTTTTCATCAGCGACTACGGCGACCGACATCAATTACAAAAGATGTTCATGTTCTTATAGCTGCCTATAAATGACGCCGAGGCGACCGGTAACCGATAATGATGATTGGAAAAAAGAATCTAATGCATGATTATGATGATAACAAGAATCGGAGGTAAAGAGTTCATGGCTGGGTCGGAGGAGGAGGAGGAGGAGGAGGAGATGTAGTGAAGAAAGAAAATAGGAGGGGTAGGAAATGAGACAAGAAGAAAAGGGGAAGGATAGAAAGGAGAAGGAGAGTACAGAAGGGAGAAATGAGGCAGAGATTGAAGGAGGGAGAAAATTAGAGGAAGAGAAAGGAAGAGAGAAAGTAGGATAAGAAGGTAGAAGGAAAGAGAATACATGTAGAATATAAGGGGAGTGAAGAAAGAGAGAGGAGAAGGAGTAGGATACAGATGGAGTAGAAAATGGAGATGAAGAAAGAAAATAAGATAAGAGAGGGTAGAAATGGGGAGGAGTAGGAAATAAGAGGGATATAGAAAGGAGGAGGAGAGTGAAGAAGAAGGTGATGAGGACGAGGTAGAGACAAGCAAGAAAAGTCGATGGAAAACAGGGAAGACGGAAAAAGGCAGGAGAAAATGAAGAGGGGAGGAAAGTGAAGGGAGTCAAGGGGGAAATGAAGAAGAAAGGAAAGAGGATGGTATTCAAGAAGGAAATGGCGAAGTTGAAGAAGGAGATGAGGAGAATTTAGGGAGGAAGAAAAGAAGAGAAGGAGATAAGAACCGGATGTAGAGAAAGGGTGAAAGAAGTATGAGAGGAATAAAGAAGGTGGGGAGGAGGAAAGTGAAGACGAGGTTAGAAAGAAGGAGAAAGAAGAGTGTTGAAGAAGTAGGGAAGAGGGGAGATATGGAAGAAAAGGGTAAAGAAATTAATGAGGTGAAGCAGAGATCAGAAAGCAGAAAGGGAAATATGATGAAGGAAAAGGAGGAAGAGAGATGAAGAAAAAAAAATGAGAAAAGAGGAGAAAGAGGAGGAGGTGAAGGGAATGGGAAGACAACAAGGAAGAAGAAGAAAAAGGAGAGGAAGGCGGAAGAGACGTTAATAACAAACAGAGAGGAAGAAGAAAGGCAGTGAGAAAGAGAGCAAGGAGGATGATAGCATTGGGAAGGAATAGCAATCAAAAATGGAGAGATGAATATGCATCATGCGCAGCACATTGTCGTGACGATGTTGATTGCAATCTAGGTTAGAGTAACACATGTCATTGTATATCTAGAGACCAAATCTCTCCATTTTGCTTATTAATAAGCTCTCGAAAAATGACGAGGGGAGTCGACGTGGCCTAATGGCAAAAGTGCTGTAGAGTGGCCTTGAAGTAAGCCAGTTCGAACTCCGGTCGTTCTATTCCGTTCACTTTTGGACTAATACCCTTGGAGAAAAGTACGAATCACTTTATTTCCACCTCTGCACACCTACTGTTCTTCCACAAGATGACCTTAGCATTAATTGTAGAATACACCGACTGCTTCTCTTGTGGTATTTTGACCTTCGACCCGGCCAAAATGCCATTCTAAGGTGATGCGCCGGAAGGAGGTGACACATTCTAATGGCAGTTATGAGAGGAAATCGCGTGGGCGAAAATTGGCTGACGAAACGGGACGAGGTAAAAAAATTCCCATGGTACACTCATAGACTGATGCACCGGAAGAGAGTGACCTGTGAACTGCATGACAGTTATTTCCGCTTGATGACGATCAAACATGCGATTTCAAAGATCGAGTAGGCGACTGAGTGGGTGTTGAACTATTATATAACTCAGTCAAGACAGAAGTCAAGAGTTGCAGTTTGAGAACGGACGGAGTTATAGACGAGATGTGGTAAGGAAAGCCACATCAGGCCGAAGGGACCTTGGGGCTCTGATGAGTTGGGGTCCAGGGAAGTTGCTGGTAAGATGCAGTAAAGAAAGCCATCACCCAGCAGAGTGGGCCTCCGGTTGAGCAGCCCTGGAGAACGAGAAAGACACAACGCTGACGGCCATAAGAGTGGGGGTCAAAATATTGCAGTTCTGTTCGGTCTCCAACTCCCTCTCACAGTAAAACCTTGAAAACCTTTTCGAACCCTTACAATAAAGTGAGAGGTATATATTTTTCTAAAGAAGTCTTCCTGCGTCTGTTTATTTATTGTGTCGTTATGATACTGCATATGAGAATACAACACTCGGCAGAGGGGTAAGACTCTCACAGACGAATGTCCTAGATATGACACTAAACAATCTCATGGTCAGGTTCCAGAAATGCTGGGGCTTTGGAGAATGCGGAGTACCCCTTTATTTCCATGGCTCCCAGTTCCACTCTGGCCCGGAGTGGTAGCACCTGATAGGGTCCTATATAGGGATCAAGTAGAACTAAACTGTGTACGTATGCCAAACTGAATTGTTTGAAATAGAACTGTTTTTGACATTGAACCTATGTACTCATGCTAAAATGAACTGTTTGAAATAGAACTGTTCTGACATTTAACTGTTTGAAAACAAAAACTATGCTTATACTAAACTGAATTTTTTGAAATAGAACTGTTTATATGTATAAAAATGGATTTGGCATTAAGTAACCAACAGTGGTTGATGTGCCATAAAACCAAAACAATCCAAACCAAACCAAAACCTGATAAGATCCTATCTATATGTCAAACATAATTAAATTGTGTAATTACGCTAAACTTAAGGTGCCCGTCGTGTAATAGTTATCGTCGTAGGAAATGGACACGGCAACACGAGTTCACTTCCTGGACGAGACTGATTGCATTTCACATAGCACTAATACCCTTGGGAAAGGTATGAATCCAATTATTCTCCCTCCAGCTATGGGTAAATAGTAGGACAGACTAGGTTCTTCAGCCTTGGTAAGGCAACTAGTCTAGGAGAAGGAAAACTCTGAATTCAAACTTGTTAAACTCCGCTTAAAAATTGACCTTGTGTCATATCCTCCCCGAGCGGAGGGGTTGGTAAATATATAATTACGCTAAAATTAATTATTTGAAATTAATTGTTTTGACATTTAACTATGTGTTAACAAAAACTATACTTATACTAAACTGAATTGTTTGAAACTTTTATCAAAATGACAATTCGGTGTTGAATGACCCGAAAAGGGGTGATACGCCGTAAAACAAAATAACCAACCAACCAACTTTGGCATTAGATAACCCACGAAGGTTTATACGCCATTAAACAAAGAAACCAAACCTTGTGATAAACTTGAGGTTAGAGAAGTGGATTCATCTAGATCTAATTGCATGTCATCGTCATCATCATCAAGTCGCACGTGTGGCACGGATTTCCTTGACTTTCACGTCAATCTTCCCTATCATTCATCGCTTCCGGTAGGTCTTCAAGTCTACATCCTGTGTCAATACAGAGCCGTTGTAGGTATGTTCTTCTTGGTCGTCCGATACTGGTATGTCCATGTGAAGGGCTCTATCGGAGAACGTCAATGAGGATTTCGTTATTGCTTCTCGGGCAATCTGCTGCATGCCTTTTTTATCTTACTTGAATGGTTTTAGAGATAGGAGGTAAGTGGCCATACAACTCTTGTTTTGTGGGATGTTGCTTCCAGGATTTGGTCAATATAGCTCATAGCATTTTTGTGCAGCTCCCGTCTAGCTTTTTCTCTATACGCTTCATCACCGTCCATGTGGTTCATCCATACAGTAAAATTGACACAACTGCTTGGATGGTGTCACGTTATTTTATGGGATAGGTTAGACTTCCATAGGATCGATATCCTATCGATAGCAGACCAGGCTTTGCTAGGTACATATTAATGTCACTTTCAGTAGATGAAACGCAGCTACCGAGGTACGTGAATTTTCCCCTAATTTCAAAGAACTGTCATTTAGAGTGGTGATGTCCCCTTTTTTTATTAAAACTCGTGTATTCTGTTTTGCCTGCATTTACGTGGAGGCCAATGCCACCTGCTGCCTGCTCCAGACTCTACAGCAAGGATTCAGCTTGGGTTGGTGAATTTGCAAGAAGCGCTATGTCATCTGCATTGTCTGCGTTTATAATAGTTTGTGCAGGGTATCATCTGCTTCTTACCTTTTTTCGTGTAAAGATATTTTCTTTCATTAGATCTATCGATATTTGAAGTACATAGTCTAGGCAGATTATGAACAGATATGGGGTTAATATAACCCCTTGCAGGACACCAGCAGCAATGTGAAAAAAGTCTATATCTCCATGTACTAAAGTGAACCTACGCGGATTTCGTTGAAAATATCGTACTTTACGAAATAAAATAATATGGAGGTTCCATCTACCAAAAAAGATTTTTCTATAACCAGAGTCAAGACGATCTATAACTAAGAGAGACGCTTTCTGTTTTAGGTAAGATTATGTCAGTCTCTCGTTATTGAAGCGAAAATAGTAATGAACGAAATAAGATGGCATAGTGGTTCCATGTATCATGAAAAATACAAATTTTTAAAATGTATAATGTAGTGCTAATCTTGATACTTTCTGCTTCTGGTAAGATTATATTGGTATCTTTTTGATAATTGAAGCGAAAATAGCAATGAACGAAATAAAATGATATGGTGGTTCCAGTACTTATCTGTAACAAAGAGATGCATTTTCTACATCTGATGAGATTATATTGGTATCTGTTTGATGATTGAAGTGACAATAGTGACGAACGAAATAAGATGAGATGGTGTCTCCATTTATCAAGAAAAGTATGTATTTCTTTTTAATGTCTAATGTCGTGTCGATCTGTGGCTACGAGATACATTTTCTGCTTCAAATGAGTTTATACTGGTGTCTGTTTAATGATTGAAGCAACTACAGTAATGAACAAAATAAGAGGAAAAAAAGGTTTCATCAATAAAAAGTAATCATTATTTTTCTCAATACGATAAGTGTGTGTAAAAAAAAACAGGCTTATGCTAAACTGAGTTGTTTGAAAAAGAAGTTTTTGTATGCATAAAAATGGATTTGACATTTGATTACCTACAATTGTTGATATGCCATAAAACCAAACAAAACCAAAAACTCACATGGAAAGACATTATGATTTTAAAACAGTCCCCAAGAATCTGGAAAAGAGGCTCAATGTACAAAAGATTTGAGGAAGAATTGAAGCCATATAGTTGAGAGCATAACTAAAATCAGCTAGCATACTTAGAAGAGTCTTGGTGGCCTGAGGAGACTTGCTGTCACCCAGACAAATGAAAAATAATGTTAATAATGATAGTGGAAAAGAGACTGAATGAACTGAAAATTAGAGGAAGAATTGAAACTATCCAGTTGAGAGTATAACTAAAACCAGCTAGGATACTTAGAAGAGTCCTGGAGACCTTAGGAGACTTGATGTCATCCAGAATCCATTCAGCCCAGTCGGCTGGGGCTGTAGAATACACCAACTACATCTCTACATAGGGGTAAGATCCAACCCAACGAGTGTCCTGGATATGAAACAAAACCATCTGATAGCAAGGCTCTTGCTATATAGCTTTGGATAAGTTGGAGTACCCCTTAATTGTCATTGCTCTCAGGTCCACTCTTAAGCAGAATGGTTGCACCAACTTGGGTCCTATCAATGGATCAATTAAACCGTTTGACATTTAAACTGAGTACAAGCAAATGACTTATGCTAAATTGAATTGTTATAAATAAGAGTGTTTGATCATCTGTGTATTAGCAAATGACTGTCTAATTGAATTGTTAGTTATACAAAGCAATACTTGGAACCATTCACCTGTGTGCAAACAAGTGAATATTGTTGAATAGAATAATAAGTGCTTAAAAGCAATATAAGCTTGAAGCTATTTAACTTTGTGCAAACAAATCACCAATAGTACATAGAAGTATTCGTATTAGATGAAATACTTGAAACCATTTAACTGTGTGCAAAAAATGAGCTCAGGCTCGTTTAAAAATGTTATCAACAAAATAATATATATATATATATATATATATATATATATATATATATATATATATATATATATATATATATATAAAGAATTTGGCATTAGATAACTTACAATGGTTGATATGCCATAAAACCCAACCAAACCAAATCATATATATTTAATATATATGTATAAAGAGGATTTGGCATTAAATAACCTACGAGGGTTAATATGCCAAAAAAAAAACAAAACAAAAAAAACAGCTAAAACAAACCCAATTAGAATCCAGTGAAAGACCACCCGGTTTAACAAAATTATAGTGTAATTATAGATATTTTCATTATATAAGTCAGTGAAATAATAATAACCGAGTTGTCATTATGTTTAGCATGTACATGAAATAAGTTCTAAATTAAAGGTCTTGGAAAAATAAAATTACTTTTAACACTTCCTGTTGTTAATGTCTTGCTGCTGCTGCTGCGACACTGACAGACTATTATCAAGCAAGTTCATTGTTGAATTTGACAAAGCTGTCCATGTCAAGAACCAAATACTTCTGTTCTCAATAGATCAAAAATGAACTTAAAAGAAAAAAAAGAGTGATAAAGTAACAAATGAAAATATTAGTACCTAGCCCGAGAGAATTTTTATTTATTGAATTTGTATATAAACGTCGGCACGGGATGAAAGAAAACTGTGGTAGACTTTTTAATGGTAATGATGATGATAGTATTCCGAAGGTTGAATATTATCTGTATGGTTGTTTCGTTGGGTTTTAAGGCATATCAACAACCATAGCTTATCTAATCCAAATCATCTTTATACATTTTTATTAAATACGTAGGATTTAGTTTGGTTAGGTTTTATTGAATATCAACCACTATAGGTTATTTAATGCCAAATCCTGTTTCTACATATATATAAATATATATGATTTGGTTTGGTTTGGTTTGGTTTGTTTTTATGGCATATCAACCATTGTAGGTTATTTAATGCCTAATCCAAGACAATGCTGGAGAAGCAAGACGAACTCTTAAGTGACGTTCTCCAAAGAACTCCTACACATGGACATGCCAATGCCGGTTAACCAGCAAGAACTTACCTACAACTTGCCTAATTAAATGTAAAAAAAAAAAGCTTTATTTCAAACAATACAGTTTAGCATAAATACACAGTTTAGTTCTATTTGAGCCATAGATAGGACCCTATCAGGTGCTACCCCTCCGTGCCAGAGTGGAGCTGGGAGCGATGACAATAAAGGGGTACTTCACACTCCCCAAAGCTTCAGCATTACTGGAACCTGAGCATGAGATTGTTTAGTGTCATATCCAGGACACTCGTTCGGAGTGAATCTTAACCCTCTGCAGAGATGCAATCGGTGTATTCTGCAGCCCCAGCCGACTGGGCAAGGATGGGGAGTGAGAGTCAGGAAAATGTCCATACTAGCAGGGCGACTTCATGATGGTAACATATATATATATATATATATATATATATATTGACACATCAGGTCAAGACAGTATTACAGCGTTGAAACTAACGCAATTTCCCGTCTAATTCGCGACTGAATGATAACTCTGTGTTCTCTACTTTTCGTTGAACATCATTTTTAAATATCTAAATCCTCGATATAATGTTAATTAAAATCATTTATTTCTACCATAATGGCATAATGGTTAGAGTGTTTGCCTAATGGCTTGGGAAACCGGAGTTCAATCTCAGGTCGAGTCATACCAAAGACTAAAAAAAAGGTACTTGATGCCTCCTTGCTTAACACTCAGCATTATAAGGTACGGATCAAGGGTAAGTGGAGCAATCGAGGGAAAGAAGTAGAGCCCTCCTCTACACCTTGGTATGGTAGCTATTGAAAAGGGAACATTCGTATCGCCCTTGATTACAGTTACAACGGGAGATTAATGGGATCACGGCACGTCTACAAGTTAATTATCATCATTGTGACGGTGATGATATTATGGGACCAAAGAATGTTTTGTGGAGGTCAGGAATTTCCGTGACCTAGTGGCTGACGTACTGGACTGTGACATCGTAGTAAACGATTTTTAACTCCCGTCTCGCTATTACGTTCACTTTTGAACTAATTCCCTTGGGGAAAGGTGTAAACCCTATTAGCTCTTTAGCTATAAGTTAGATAGTATTACTATGGTTCTTTTACAACGATGGCTCCGGCATCAAAGAATTCTTTTCGTTTGGTTTGATTTCTTTGTTTAATGGCATATCAACCTTCGAGGGTTATTTGATGCCAGAACCAGTTAAAGTGCAGAAATATATATTTATAAAAAAAAAAAAGAAGGAAAAAAAACCCAACAAAACGAAAACAAACTTTGAATCAAATAATAAAACTTTTTATTGCAGTACCTTTATATTTCTCCTTTTTTCACCCAATTTTTAAAAAATATTCCTCTTTTCAAGTCTCTGCTTCCACTCTCTCTCTTTCTCTCTCTCTCTCTCTCTCTCTCTCTCTCTCTCTCTCTGTGTTGTTTATATCTGTCTATCTCTTTTTCGGTCATTTTTTTAAAACAGCCAATTTATGGAAAAGAAATTAAAACCTGTGAAAAGTAAAAGGTAGGAATTTGAAATGGAAAAGCCTGAATAAAATAGGGAAGATGTGGGCTGGTTTAAACTATGATTATTTAATTGTTTATTTATCTATTTAGATAGATTGATAGATAGGTAGATAGATAGATATGATGAACGATTTTTTTTAAGTTCATGATCTTACAAACAGATCGAGAAGAGGAAGAATGTTTCATAGTTGACATTCCGTAGAGCAACATATGTGTCTTTAAATCAACATTTGGCAATGATTTTTACACCAGTAGAGAGCAACGAATTTACTAAGGTTTTGTGGAAACGTTTCAATGCATTCATACTCTTATCACCAGTAGATAAATTTATGAGAAATAGTTTTGAATATATCTTTTTTTTAATTATTATTTAAGAAATAGAATTAGTTTTAGAAGAACAAGGACAAGAAGATGAGGGAAGGGGGAAAAAGAAGTGGTAATCCAGAGAAGAAGAAGAAGAAGAAGAAGAAGAAGAAGAAGAAGAAGAAGAAGAAGAAGAAGAAGAAGAAGAAGAAAACTCTTAAGACTATAAAAAGCAGATTAGGTAGTAACAGAAAGAACAAACTGGGCTAAATAAATTGGAAAAATCTTTGGGAATGAAAGACATGATGAGAGAGGTGAAAAAGTGAAAGAAATTAAATTAAATATGTAAGAAAGTTAACTGTTAATTCAATGACAAAAGAACTTTTAAAAAGAGAGAGGGGAAGAAGTGTGTTCAATGAAAAAAAGGAATAAAAAATGAATTTAAAAAAAGGGAATATCAAATAGAAAAAACGATAGAACAATCAGGATGAAGACAAAATAAGGGATACAATGGGAAATGAAAAACGAGAGAAAAAGGAATTTAATAATAAATAAGGAATAGTTGAATACGGAGTAGAATAAAAGAATAAGAATAAAAGGAGTATTATTTGTCTCTGCTTCCCACCAGACAAGACTTGACACAAGGTCAGTGACTCAAAGGTCGGCTTGAAGTGGGGATTAGGGGGAAGGGAATGTCGGGCACGAGCCGAGACTCGAATCCTGCTAGACTTCGCTGATCATCAGCTCACTTAGTGCAATGTGACCCTGATGAGCCTAGCTGGACATGAACCCCAACATGGGTCCAGGCACGGATGCCTGATTATAGCTTAAAGTCGACAATAAGAATAAAAGGAGTCGAATAAAAGAATAAGAATAAAAGAATGAGAATTAAAGAATAACAATATAAAGGGGTAGAATGAAAGAATAAGAATAAAAGGAATGGAATAAAAATAAGAAGAGAATGAAGAACAAGAGGAATTAAAAAAACAAAATAAGGACACTTTTCTTTTTTGATTAAAGTACCTCTGAATATCTTATTTTGATTAAAGTACCTCTGAATATTTTGTTTTCATTTAAGTACCTCCGAATGTCTTGTTTTCATTGAAATATCTCTGAATGTCTTATCTTGATTAAAATACCTCTGAATGTCTTGTTTTCATTAAAGTACCTCTGAAAGTCTTCTTTTCATTAAAGTACCTCTGAATGTCTCCTTTTGATTTAAGTACCTCTGAATGTCTTCTTTTCATTACAGTGCCTCTGAAAGTCTTCTTTTCATTAAAGTATCTCTGAATGTCTCGTTTTCATTTAAGTACCTCTGAATGTCTTTTCATTAAAGTACCTCTGAATGTCCTGTCTTGATTAATTTTCACTTAAGCAAATGTAATACAGATTTACACTTTTTCAAATTTGTGTTTTAACAAAAATTACTTATGAAATGCTCGAGAATACAGGTAAAAAAAAAATTAGTGTCAAGGATTGATACTGACTCTTGTTGACAAATTCTGGAGATCAGAATAACACTATTAAAGAATAAGAAAGAGAAAATAATGAAGAATGAGATATGAAAATATAAAATGAGGACTCAAAATTTGAATGAGGTACGCAGTTATTTCTCATACCTCATTCTGTTCTTTATTATGAGAATAGAGATCGAAGAATTATATGATAAATAAGATAGAGGAATAGCGAATAAAGAATTGAAGGAGAAAGAGGAATAAGAATCAGAAATGAAGAAAAGAATAAGAATAGAAAATACAGAATAGAATGAGAAAGAGTAATAAGGATAAGGAATTAAGAATAGAATAAAAATAGGAATAAGAATAGAGAATAGAATAAGAAAGAGGAATAAGAATAAGGAATGAAGAAAAGAATAAGAATAGAGAATATAGAATAGAATGAGAAAGTGTAATAAGAATAAGGAATGAAGAAAAGAATAAGAATAGAAAATATGGAATAGAATGAGAAAGAGAATAAGAATAAGGAATGAAGAAGAGAATAAAAATAGGAATAAGAATAGAGAATATAGAATAGAATGAGAAAGAGGAATAAGAATAGAGAAAGAAGAAGAAGAAGAAGAAGAAGAAGAAGAAGAAGAAGAAGAAGAAGAAGAAGAAGAAGAGTGGAGTAAGAAATGGATGCGATCGATGTAGCGATGAGGGGCGTGTACTGACAGATGTAGGACATTGAAACATAATAGAAATAAGTTGCTCAAGAGGAATGAAGTTAGGCAAAAAGACGAAGCAATGTCGGAATTGAGACGAACATCAAAGAGACCGGCATGTATACTTTGTCCTTTGAAGATGCACAGCCGATACATGTATTTGCACACACACACACACATATACACACATATACACACATTATCTCTGTGTGTCTGTCTCAAACATATACACCCATATCAACATACCCATACACACATATACACTCACACACTATGACAACTGCTAAGAATAGGAGACACAACCTTAGATACGCATACTGAAGCTGAATGAAAAGTTACACATACAAAATCATGGACAACCTTTACGATCATACATAATATAGTACTTAGACAGGAATTAATATCCATCAATATTCATATCTATTGATCAGAATGAATACACTTTGTAACTTGTATCTTTTATAAAGAATAATGTGTGAAATAGAATAAGATTGTGCTGCGTCAGCGTCTTATTTTAGTAGACGTAAGTTTGCTGTAAGGATCGCAATTTAAAATTTTTCAACGTCTTTCTTTCACAAACCAGTCTCTCTCTCTCTCCCTCTCTCTCTCTCTCTCTCTCTCTCTCTCTCTCTCTCTCTCTCCACACACACAATCTATTTCAGTCGCTCTTAATTCTATCTGTCAGTGTCTATCTATCTCGATCGATATATATATATATATATATATATATAGAGAGAGAGAGAGAGAGAAAATATAGAATAGAATGAGAAAGAAGAATAAGAATAAGGAATGAAGAAAAGAATAAGAATAGAAAATATAGAATAGAATTTTGAAAGAGTAATAAGAATAAGGAATGAAGAATAGGATAAAAATAGGAATAAGAATAGAAAATATAGAATAGAATGAGAAAGAGGAATAAGAATAAGGAATGAAGAAAAGAATAAGAATAGAGGATATAGAATAGAATGAAAAAGTGGAATAAGAATAAGAAATGAAGAGAAGAATAAGAATAGAAAATATAGAATAGAATTTTGAAAGAGTAATAAGAATAAGGAATGAAGAATAGGATAAAAATAGGAATAAGAATAGAGGATATAGAATAGAATGAGAAAGAGGAATAAGAATAAGGAATGAAGAAAAGAATAAGAATAGAAAATATAGAATAGAATGAGAAAGAGTAATAAGAATAAGGAATGAAGAATAGGATAAAAATAGGAATAAGAATAGAGGATATAGAATAGAATGAGAAAGAGGAATAAGAATAAGGAATGAAGAAAAGAATAAGAATAGAAAATATAAAATAGAATGAGAAAGGGTAATAAGAATATATATATCGGTCTATCGTGAATTTTATTCTTTCTTTTTATACTGATGTATATATTTAACATGTTGTCGATCTATTTCCTCTTTTAAATTATCTATTTAGCTTTGGTTTTGTTTCTTTACTTGATGACATATCTTTATTTAATGCCAAAGCTAGAAGAACAGCAGTGATGCTATTTAACCCATTGCTGGGTGGATAAGGAGGTTCATACCGTTCCCAGGGGTATTTGTCAGAAAGTGAACGTATTAACGCGACTGGAGTTCGAACTCGCTTACTACTATTCCACATTCCAGCGCTTTAACCATTACACCACAAAGACACACCTCAAAATCTATTTAAAAATGGATTTGGCATTAAATAACCTACAAAGGTTGATATGCCATAAAACCTAAATAACCAACCGACCAATCAGTCAGTTGATACTGAGCACTTTTAGCTTTAGAATACTACTAGTCATTTAATTCAATTAATTCAGAGTATATATATATATATATATATATGTCTGTGTGTGTGTTTGTGTGTGTGTGTGTGTGCGTTTGGGTGTGTGCGTTTGGGTATGTGTGTGTGCGTATTTAACCAACTCTTCGACCATAAGCAACGTGAGACACAAGGTCAATTTTAAAGGTAAATACAGCTGGATTGAATTCAGAACTGTGCTTCTCCTAGACTGGTTACCTTACCAAGGATAAAGAACACTATATATCCTGCTATTTACCAACAGTTGGAAGATAACCGATGGATTTATGCTTTTATCGAGGACTTTAGCGCAAAGTTGAGAGCAAACTGCTTCGTCCGGGATTTGAACTCGGATTGTCAATTCAATTTCCTACGACAATAATCGTGTGTGTGTGTTTGTGTGTTTGCGTTTCCAGTTATGCAATTTTTTTAAGCAGTTCTTCTTTTTACAAAGGAATGTAAAATCGACACGAATAAACCAATAAAGGTGAAATTCATCCGAAAATTTCAGTATATCAAGCTCTTTCGGCTGTGTATCCAACCATTTTCATGAATGATACAATTGTTTTTGTCTATTTTTTTAATTGAAATTAAACCATGTTAATTTTCATTGTGCCCTAACCAACTTCTTTGAACAATGACAGAAACTTATGAATGCATTCAACAATTAAAAATCCATTTTTTCTCATAACTGTAATATGTTATCATCTGGCGCCTAACTGGCCAACACTATTTTCATTTGAATCATAACTGTTGTACAATAATGGCTAACGTTTCAAATCAAAACACAAATTTCCTTTAAATAGTACTATAACAAGCATCGTAATTATTTGTGTATAAGTTAGTATAGTTGGCGACCTTAGTCGAAGGTGACCCGAAGGCTCCCTTTTCGATAGTTACGACACCAAGGTGTAGAGGAGGGCGCTACACCATTCCCTAGATTTCTCCACTTTACCCTTGATCCTTACCTTATAATGCTGAGTGTTAAGCAAGGTAGCATCAAGTACCATTTTTTGAGTCTTTGGTATGACTCGTCCTGGAACTGAAACCAGGTCTCCCGGGGCATTGGCGAACACTCTAACCATTATGCCAATGTCCAGTGTATAAAAAGCTCTATTTTTCCAGATCTTAGAACCGAGAAGTTAGAGGTGCATATTTTACATGATAATTGAAATTTGAACTCTCTGATAAAATAAAATAGCAATTGGTGTATCAGTACTATTGTATGGTTGCACCTCTATGACTTTAACAAAAGTCTTGGAGAAAAAGCCAGATGGGAACCACAGACGACAACTGTGTACTGTTCTGAACAAATCTTGGACGCAGCACTCAAAAAAAAAAAACACCAACTATAAAGCCACTTACCTCCCATCTAATAAACCATCCGAGTCAAACGAATAAAACATGATGGAAATGACTGCAAGAACGAACTCATAAGCAACGTTCTCATGTAGACCCCTGCCCAAGAAC
This sequence comes from Sepioteuthis lessoniana, assembly GCA_963585895.1. Lineage (NCBI taxonomy): Eukaryota > Metazoa > Mollusca > Cephalopoda > Myopsida > Loliginidae > Sepioteuthis > Sepioteuthis lessoniana. The sequence goes on along the minus strand of OY757926.1, from coordinate 56,429,664 downwards.
ACACCAGTGTTGGTTGACTAGCAAAAACTACATTCATAAGCTCTGTGCGGACACTAGATGCTGTTTAGAGGACGTACTAAGAGCAAAGGCCAATAGAGACCGATAACGAAAGAGATAATCAAGGGAATTCTTACAATCAGAACGACTTGATGATGATTATGATGATACAGTTAACTTTTTCCGGCTACATTCCTCACTATGTTCGGAACAGGATGTCCACGTGGTGTAATGGTTATATCTACAGCAATGCGTCTTTTGTGATGTGGCATGAAATATTTATCCCAGGACGGGAGACTATTTTTCGCACGTGTGAAGACGGGGCAGTCTGGCACTTGATCACTCGAAAAATAAATCCAAGTTAAGAGTCCTTTCTCGGGCATATGGGAACTGGCAGATAATGTGGAGGTTAACTTGGGGTTAGACTGACCGCCGCTGGCAAGGGGTTTCCAAATTTCACGTTACACACACACCTACCAGGCCACTTCGTCTTCCTACCCCTAGGATAATGGAAGATATGGGCCTCTAGGTTTAGATATAATATTATTATTTATCGTAGTCGACAATTTCAATTTCCCGTGTAATGTTTTTAAAGGCGAATAGGACATTTAGCGCGAATAAATTGAAGCGAATGAAGCTGAAAAGGAACATGCAAAAGAAGGCAACTCGATAGGCAAACAACACAACGAATAAATTTCGACACGAGGGTACATTTAAAATATAATATGTGCGAACCAAATAACTATTTAAGATGTCGGCTATATTACCAGCGGACCATATCAAATACAAATGTCTTTCTTTCGTTTTCTTTTCTTTCTTTTTTCTTTCTTTTTTCTTGGACCTTGAAAAGGTAGCAAAGTCCATTCATATATTTAGAGTTTATGAAATGAATTTTTTCATTCCATTTCTCTTCTTTAATGCATATAATTCTTTATATGCTTCTTTCTTTGAATTGAGAGGGAGAGCATACAATTGCAATTCTTAGGAAGGGTGGAGGGAGAAAACGGTTTTAAGGTTTACTTAGCTTTTTAGACGGGTTTCTTCTGAGAGTATTTTCTCTTTTACGGGCCAGCGGGATTCTGTACGGCTTGGCTTGAAGGCACCGGTTACCTTTACTTGTCCAAGATTCTTTCCACTTTTTACCGGAGTTTCGGCGACAGTTTCAATACATCTTGTCACGCCAACTGCTGTCCTGAAACGCGGCTCTGCTTCTTCGCCCGGAGTTTTGGCATGAGATCACCCGTCCTCTCACGGCAACCTCCGTCCTGAAAACTGAATTCTTTATTCTTATTTCCTCTGACGAAAAAGGAACTACTTCTGCTTTAGGGTTCTGGCCAATCACTTGGCCTCTTTCTTCTTCCTCACCCTGTCAGGCGATTCATTCGGGCTACTATACTGACCTATATGTTCCCTTCTCTATCCAATCAACTTGGAGTTACGGAGTTCAGATAGCTTGACCTCGATTCGTTACTTCCTTCAACAGGTAGGCCGAGAAGTTGACCTACATTCCTTGTTCCTCCTTTTAACGGTCAGTCATTGAGGCCTGTTAATTCAAACACAGAAGGGTAGGGGAAATTTCTTATTTCTCTCTTCTCGGTGGGAGACCACGTGACACTTTTCTTCAGTATTTAGAAAAAACACTCATATTCACTCAGAAATGTAAAAGATTTACGGCAAAAATAAGATCACATTAAGAGAAACAAAATCATGAATAATTTTGTATGATAAAACATTATGTAAACGATATTAATTCTTATCTTTTAATCAGTATGAACCGATAAAAAGTTGGACTAATTTAGCATATGGTTGGATTGTTCGCCAATGGTTCGGGAGATCGGGGTTCAATCTTAGGTCGAGTCATACCAATGACTCAAGAAATGGTACATGATGCCGCCTTGCTTAGCATTCAGCAGTATAAGGTAATGATCAAGGGTAAAGTGGGGCAATCCAGGGAAAGGAGTAGCACTCTCTCCTACACCTCGGTGTAGTAGCTATTCAAAGGATAGCTTTCGGGTCGCCTTCGACTACGGTCGCCAACTTTACTTTACTTAGCGAGAGATTCTAAAAAGTTCAAGTGAATTTTACTCAAGAAATTTTGTTTCCAGAAATTCATAGACTAAAGTTCAGGGTGTATGCTATATATAGGTGCGTCTTATATAAAGATATTTACAGTCTGTAAAAAAACACCTGACCCTATCAGCTGAGACTGTAGAATATACTGACTGCATCTCTGCAGAAGAGTAAGACTCCCCATTGAGTGTCCAGGATATGACACTAAACAATCTGATGATGAGGTTCCACTAATACTGGAGTTTGGGGGAATGCGGAGTGCCCCTTCATTGCCATCACTCCCAGATTCACTCTTGCCCGGAGAGGTAGCACCTATCTATGGATCAAATAAAACTAAACTGTGTGCTTATGCCAAACTGAATTGTTTGAAATAAAACTGTTTTACATTTACCTGTGTGTAAACAGATGACTGATGTCTAATTGAATTGTTAATGATACATAGCAATACTTGAAACAATTTAACTTCGTTGTGTTAACTGAATAGTTTGAAATAGAACTATTTTTGACATTTGAACGGTGTATTTATGCTAAACTGAATTGTTTGAAAGAGAACCTGTTTTTACATGTTACAGTGAGTAAGCAAAAACTGTACTTATGCCAAACTTAACTGTCTGAAATAGAACTGTTTTTGACATTTAAACTATGTACATATGCTAAACTGAATTGTTTGAAATAGAACTGTTTATATGTATAAAAATAGATTTGGTATTAAATAACCTGCAATGGTTAATACACCATAAAACCAAACCAAACCAAACCAAAAATACTAGTTCACATAATTCTTTAAAATGGTTTGAGCCACAATGAAAATCAACCTTGTTATAGAGATAAAATTTATTAACGTTTTATATCGTGTAATCTTATCAATTTGATTTTCTGCTTTACTTTCAGTTTTTTTATCATCCTTCACCAGGAATTTACCCAAGACCTAGGGTGAGAGAAGGTAGTGAGTATGAGTATTCTATGTATTTATATTATTTGCTGCTTCTTTTGGGTGATATTTTTTCTGTCGCATTGATAGCGCTTTCTCAAAAATTATTATTATTATTATTTACTCATTGAGAGTTTTTCACATCAGCGTCAGCTGATGGTCTTTCCCGGAGGTCTGAATGACATCAAGTCTCCTCAAGTCTCCAGGACTCTTCTCAGTATTCTGACCGTTCTCAATAATGTAGTAGTTTGAATGGTCTCTACTCGTCCTCTTATTTCCATGTCCCCCACTCCCTTTAATAATCCTTTGGTGACTGTATCAAAGCCACAAATCACGATGGCTATAATTGTCACTTTCATGTTCCATAGTTTTTCCAGTTCCCTAGCAAGGTCCATATACTTATCCTTCTTTTCACTTTCTTTCAATTTTATTCTGTGACCAGCCGGGACAGTTAAGTCCACAATTTTGCAAGTTCACTTCTTTTTTATAAGGTCTGGTCGTTTGGTCGTCTGGCCGAGTTTAGGTGATCCGTTTGTATGTCAAAATCCCAAATGAGTTTAGGACAGATGCTGGGTTGCGCATATACCATTTGTTTGTATGGTTAAATCTAAATTTCTTGCACAACTTCCCGTGTCCCTTTTGATGATATTTTTTTCTGTCGCATTGATAGTACTCTCTCATATAACTGAGCAATTTAACAAAATGGAATTTTTTGTCTTTTGGAATTTTTTGTCTGACACTGCCATCTAACTTGTAAACGAGTTTACCTGTCGTTTTCTTGATTATTTCCAGGGCTCCAACCTTTACTGGCATAGTGCTTGTTTTAAGGTGCCACATTATTTTACTCATGGCGAGTCTTTCGCGCCAGTGTGAGCAGGTGGTCTTTCACTAGACTCTGAGTAATAGTAAGTCTATTCAAATCTCCAGGACTCTACTGAGTATTTAAGCCTATATCAACAATGTTGTGGTCTGAATGCTTACGATTCTTCCTCTGATTTCTAATTCTTCTATGTTTTTTAAGCATTTCAGGACTGTTCCAAGTACACCAACTACAATTGGTACCACGACAACCCACCCCCACCACCGACAAGCCCTCTGACTAGCTCCAAGTATTCTTTCCACTTTATTTTATTTTCACTCTGTAGTCCGTCAGAATGGCAAAATTCACCGACAAGAGTTATCTGTCGGTTGCTGCTGAAGGACCTGTGTAAACAAAGCCTACGTTTGTTGCTGTCATAAAACCTTCTGATATGCTCGTTTCAAGTATTCTATTCTTTGTACTTTGAATTTCTTAAAACCATCGTAGATCATTTTTTCCAACTTGATTTTTCGTTATCTGTTCCCTGTCTTCCAGATTTACACTAAGCACCCTGAGGTTGTTTTTGACAATATATATATATATATATATATATATATATATATATATATATATATATATATATTGAGTAGGATTTAGTAGTAAAAATAACTAATAATATCCTTTTGGATTATAAAAATGTTCAACAATAAAATATAATTGCCGATCATAAGAGTGAAACAGATTTTGTTGTTAATAACACATCAACTGTTTATATAGCATAAAACAATATTTACCAATAAATAAAGGAGAGTAAAGGTGGATTCATGCCTTTCCCAAGTATATTTGCATGAAATTGAATGTTAACAGTGTTGCCCACAATTTAAACTCAAGAAATATGGACCCCTACACATAGCAGTGCCAGTGTTGGTCGACCAGCAATAACTTATTTACATCCGCACTCTGCAAACACTGGATGTAGTTTGGAAGACCTGCCGGGAGCGATAGATTATAGGGACGGAGGGTGAGAGAGTCAGGGAAATCCGTGGTATTAACGCGACTTGATGATGATGATGATGATTCCAGCACACACACACGTAGTAGAGGAGCACAATTTGATGATTATCGTCGTTAGAAACGGAATCGATGGTTCGTGTTCAAATACTGGAGAAGGTTGTTTCCGTTTCATTTTGTCCTAATGCCCTCGGGAAAGGCTTAAATGCATCTATTGTTTTCTCAGCAATTAGTGAATAGTTGGATAGATTAGGTTCTTTAGCAACCATTCTGCAATGAAACCAACATTTACTCCACTTGTAAACTGACCTTGTGTCACATCCTGCTTGTAGTGGAGGGGTTGAATAAATATATGCACACATAATTGGTAGTATGACAGCTATTTACTTTTCAACCTAATCTTCTTCAATGTTAACGCCCTTAATTCAGATTGGTTTGGTTTTATAGCATATCAACCATTGTAGGTTATTTATTGCCAAATCCCGTTTATCAATATATATCAAATATAATGATTTGTAAACACATTTTGTTGATAACGTTTTTAAACGAGCCTAAGCTCATTCGTCAGCCCACTATTAAATGGTTTCAAGTATTGCTATATGTCACTAACAATTCAATCAAACATGAGTCATTTATCTACACAAAGCTAAATAATCAGAAAGAAAGGAGTAGTTGAAAGAGGAACCTTCGAGTCTCCATTAAGTACGGTCGACCAAAAACTTATATAAATATTGTCATCCACGGACAGACTGTTTCGTTATATCACAACTCCTCAGTGTGGCTAGACACGTAGGACGCTCGGATCGAAACCCGCCCAACTTTACGTTAGACTTAGTCTCATACTGCTCAGCCAACAAGTGAACCATATCAGCTCAAGAATTATAAGGCATTAAGTAGTAGCTTTTGTTTTACATTTATACCTTACCGGATACCAGAGTGCTCAATTCATTCGAAGAGCTTTGCATTATGCGAGTGGCAGCCGTAAATTCCTTCGCTAGTGTGCTCAGCCCCCGTGGGGGAGCGTATACGTTGACATTCACAGACAGACTATTCCCTTGTATCACAACTCCTCAGTGTGGCTAGACACGTAAGACGCTCGAAGCTGGGATCGAAACACACCCAACTTTAGTTAGACTATGTCTCATACCTCTCAGCCAACAAGCGAACCACGTCAGTACGGGAATTATAAGGCATTAAGTAGTAGCTTTCGTTTGTTTACATTTATACCTTACCGGATACCAGAGTGCTCAATTCGTTCGAAGAGCTGTCTCACCCAAGCTATGGATTGAATAGCAGGACAGGAGGTTTTCTAACTCTGGTCGGACACCAGTCTAAGTGAAAAACAACAATAAATTAAAGCCTGCGCTGTCTTGTAGTTATACCCACTTGCGTGGAAGCCTGTGAACAAATCCAGATCTGGTGTCCCTAAAGCAATCTGACGCTGCCTTCAATCCCTTTCTGGTCATAACTCTGGATATAGTGTGGAGAGAGAAAATCGGAGCATGGTCAACTGCTTGTCATTCATATAACCTTGACCGTGCCTGCATTATGGATTGAATGCAATATTTTCCAGACGCGAATCAATGATCCAACATAACTAATGGATGCCACAGACAACACACACACACACACGGAAACATGTCTTTTGATAAAATGTATATATTCAATACACATATAGAGCTCACTCATTTATTTAACTTTAATCAAATATTCAGCGTTCTATTAAAATATACGGGATCAAAACAGCGATCTCCCACTCAAGTTCAAATTCACAACACTAGCAAAAGTTTATATTACTTTCTGCCAGGAACCAGATAGATAGATAGATAGGAGGTGCCCGTGGTGTAATGGTTATCGTCGTAGGAAATGGACACGACGACACGAGTTCAAATCCTGGACGAGACTGATTGCATTTCACATAGTACTAATACCCTTGGGAAAGGTATGAATCCAATTACTCTCCCTCCAGCTATGGGTACATAGTAGGGCAGACTGGGTTCTTCAGCTTTGGTGAGGCAACTAGTCTAGGATAAGGAAAACTCTGAATTCAAACCTGCTAAACTTCGCTTAAAAATTAACCTTGTGTCATATTCTGCCCAAGTGGAGGGGTTGATAAAGATAGATAGATAGATAGATAGATAGATGTACATATAAAGAGAGACAGACTGACTGAGAGACAGAGAGGAGGAATATATATATATATATAGATAGATAGATAGATAGATAATGAAGGAGGTATTGTTTGTAAAACGAAATATACACGTCTCTGAATTTATAAATGTTAGTCGATACGTTGATCCACGAATATCCATGCACACACACGAACACACAACAATGTCAAAGAAGAGACAATGTAAAAGAAGAGATATATATCATATTTGACAGCATATAAGGCGCACTAATGTATAAGACGCACCCCGATTTCAGCTGGATAAATTAGTTATTAGTAATGGCTGTATTTATGTGATGTCATCATCATCATATCGCGCTGGTAGCACGGATATCCCTGACCCTCTCTCGCCACTCCTCCCTATCGTTCATCGCCCTAGGTAGGTCTTCAGGATAACATCCCGTATCCTCACATAGTTGCTGAATGTATGTTCGTGCTGGTCGTCCTGCTTTTGCACGGCCATGTGTGGGGGTCCATAAGAGTACATCGCTTATGAGTTCGTCCCTGCTTCTCCAGCAGTGTCCTGCATGTCTGGCTCGTCTAACTTGAATAGTTTTCGTGATAGGGGGTAGGTGGCCGTACAGTTGGTGTCTTGTGGGGTGTTGCCGCCAGGACTTGTTTAAGATTGCATGTAGCATTCTTGTGTAATTGCCGTCTAGCTTCTTCTCCAGCCGTTTTGTTAGCGTCCATGTAGTGCAGCCATATAGCAGTATCGATGTGACCGCTGCCTGGAAGAAACTGCGTTTCTACACCGAATATTGGCCTAGCGGTTAGAGTGTTCACCAATGGCCTGGAAGACCTGCGTTCAATCCCAGGTCGAGTCATACCAAAGACTTTAAAAATGGTACTTGATGTCTCCTTGCTTAACACTCAGCATTATAAGGTACGGATCAAGGGTAAAGTGGAGCAATCCAGGGAAAGGAGTAGCGCCCTCTCCGACACCTTGGTGTAGTAGCTATCGAAAAGGGAGCCTTCTGGTCACCCTCGACTATGGTCGCCAACTTTACTTTTATTTTTGGTTAAAAAAGCAATGATTACAATTAAATGAAAAATAAGAGAAAAAAAAGAACACAAACCTATAAAAACTTTATTATATTCAAAGTTAAGAAAACTAAATAAAAAATTTTAACAAATACGTAAAATATCTTTTAAAAATTCCTCTGCGCCTAATATAGGCGCAGAGGAATTTTAAAAGATATTTTTTGGAAAAAAGTGCGCCTTATATGCCGTCAAATACGGTAGTCACAATTAAGCTGAAATGAAAACAGTTATATATGAGCGTCGATATGCAGCCTTTTGTTTGTTGTGTGTGTGTGTGTGTGTGTGTGTGTGTGTGTGTGTGTGTGTGTGTGTGTGTGTGTGTAAAAGTTACACTCAATTTATAAAATTACGCAAGGTATCTGCATCTTTATACGTAGGAGTGTCTTGCGCAGTTTGCAACTAGATAACACTGTCCTCTTTTCCGTTGTAGTCTTTCTTGGCTTCTTCGAGCCTTTAATCAATTTTAGACAATATATGCGGTTTTTCTGTGCAAATATTGAATTCTTTTCAGCTGATCAATTTTTAGAAAATATACATAGCGTTAGAAAATAATGGATTTTACATGTAAATATCCGACAGAATGAATAAGATATGTCCTGTTTGAAATAGGTTTTTAACTTTTTTCACGTTTTTTTTAATTATACTTAGATATTAGATAGATAGGCATAAACATAATATTAGATAGATAGATAGATAGATAGATGGATGGTGCCTGTGGTGTTAATGGTTATCGTCGTAGGAAATGGACACGGCGACACGAGTTCAAATCCTGGACGAGACTGATTGCATTTCACATTGCACTAATACCCTTGGGAAAGGTATGAATCCAATTACTCTCCCTCCAGCTATGGGTAAATAGTAGGGCAGACTGGGTTCTTCAGCCTTGGTGCGGCAACTAGTCTAGGATAAGGAAAACTCTGAATTCAAACCTGTTAAACTCCGCTTAAAAATTAACCTTGTGTCATATCCTGCCCGAGCGGAGGGGTTGATAAAGATAGATAGATAGAGAGAGAGAGAGAGAGAGAGAGAGAGAGAGAGAGAGAGAGATGAACACACTGAGATAGATAGATAGATAGATTTCATGTGTGTTATGTTATGATTAAAAGAAAAAAAAAGAAAAAGAATAGAATTAATGAGTAGCTTATAACGCGCGCACACACACACACACACACACACATATTCATCTGTGTGATAGAAATGTGCACGTGTGTGTGTGTTGTCTCTCCATGACCACCATAACTATTTATTTTCATAAAATAAGTTAACGTTTATACATATGTATATATATTTATATATATATAAGTGAGGCGGAGGGTAGATTTGCTAAATACTTCCTTCATTGGTAAAGAATAACTGGATAATTGGTTTGGTTTCACACATATCAACCATTGTAAGTTACTTTATGCCAAACCCTCTTTTTACGTCTATATTGAATATATGATTTGTAAACACATATTGTAAATAACATTCTTTAAAAAGCCTAAACTTTTTTTTTTGCACACAGTTAAATGGTTTCTGGCATTTCTATTCAACACGAATCATTCTATTTACTATTAATCGCTTATTTACACACAGTTAAATGGTTTCAAGTATTGCTGTGTACCACTAACAATTCAATTAAACATGAGCCGTTTGTTTACACACAGTTAAATGATAAAACAGTTCCATTTCTAATAATTCAATTTAGCATAAGTCATTTGTTTCCACTCCGTTTAAATGTCAAACAGTCCTATTGGACCCTATCAGGTGCTACTACTCCAAGCCAGATTGAACCTGGAAGCTATGGCAATGAAAAAGTACTCCACATTCCCCAATTTTTTAAGACTGGAGTCTTACCATCGGATTGTTTAATGTCATATCCCGGACACTCATTGGAGGAGTCCTGCCCCTCTGCAGAAATGTAGTCGTTGTATTTTACAACTCCAGCCGACTTGGCTGATAATTTTGGATAAGGCAGAAAAAGAAGAAGAAAGGGAAGCAAAGAGGTAAATTATACTAAAAAAAAAATAGTAAAAAAGAACTTCTAAAGTCATACGTAAAGTAGAATTAAAAGAAAGTTTGTTAAAATATTAAAAAGAAATAAAGAAGAAAATGTCCATCAAGAAGAAGAAGAAGAAGAAGAAGAAACATTTGGGTCTTTTATAAGTTTTTAACAAAATTTCATAGTTATTCAAGGCTATTTGCTGAAGGGAGAATCCCCATGGTGTCGTGGCTAATATCCTGTACTAAGATACCATAGTAAGCAGGTTCGAAATACAGTCAAACGATTACGTTCAATTTTAGACTAATATGCTTTTACGTTCAATTTTAGACTAATATGAACCTCATTATCTATCCAGGTATGGGTTATATAGTTGCACGATTGTTCTATAAGAGAGTTTTTGAAATTTGATAACCCACAAAGGTTGATATGCCATAACACAAAGAAAATAAACTACTAGAAATCCTTTTCTGCCCAGACTTGTTAAATCGAGGCTTTGGTGACAATTTGATCATCTTACATTTCGCAAAGTAAACAAATCTAAGATTTAATTCCAGAAATACTCAAGTCATTTTCACACAATTAATAATCTAACTTACTCAATTTGTTTTGTTTAAAAAAATTATTGAGTGAGCTTTTTCTTTTGCGTCGAGAACTTTTAGCACACACACACAGTGCACCAACCATAACTGACATTACCGTAATCTTCATGCTCCATAGTTTTATTTTAGTTCTCTAGCAAGGTCAAGGTACAAATCTCTCTTTTCGCTGTCTTTCATTTTCAAGCTGCCGGAATCGTAAAGTCCATTATTCGACAGGTTCTCATTTTTTGTTGATTATCACAAGGTCTGGTCGTCTAGCCGAGATTATGTGATCCGTTAGTATCTCGAAATCACCGAGAGCTTCGTGTGTCATATTCTCCAGGACGGATTCTGGGTTATGCATATACCACTTGTTCATATAGTCAGATTTAAATTTATTGCATAATTCTCATTGGATTACCTTCACAACCCCCACACTCGCACGCACGTACAAATATATATATATATATATATATAGTAGAGGTTTATAGTTCTTATTGACTTGGTGAGTTGACGGTGGACCAAACTTTGCGGTATTACTAAATAGTGCTCACTATCAAGAAAAGAGCTTATATATATATATATATATATATACGTCTGTCTGACGAATACGCAAAGCATGGAACCCTGGGTCACAGAGACTACCATGGAATATATATATATAAAGCTTTTTTTGGTGTTACTCTAGGTCGTTGTGTGTGTTTGCGTGTATATGTGTGTATGCTATTGTTTTTTTTGTTTTGTTTTGTTTTTTGTTAAAAAGGTTTAGAATTCAACTATATATATATATATATATATATATATATATATATATATATATATATATATATATATTAAGAAAAAACAACGAACCGGTCACATTAGGATTAATGTGACCGGTTTGTTGTTTTTTCTTAATGAAATTATTGCTCTGTAATGTCTGTTACATTGAGCTCTTTACCAGGAAAATTTAAATGTTCACTCTTGAATAGTTTCTTGTCCTGATGGAATTACCCCCAACTCCGGTTTAACTGGACCAAATAATACTTATATATATATATATATATATATATATATATATATATATATATATATATATATATATTGTGTAAATAGGGAGCAGATTTTCTTGAAAGTGACGAACAAGGATTTTGTGTTCAAATTTTTATTGGCCTTTACTTGTTGGCAACTGTTGATGATGGCAATTTTACAATTATCCGAGTTCGCTAATATTAAAATCCGAATGCGTGTACTATTGACCATCCTTGGTCATTGTTTAGGATGTGAGTACTAATATACTCGACAGTTAAAGATATCTTATGTGATCAATGAATAATTTTGAGTAGGAGCTAACGTCATGTTTGAACATATAAGCCGTTGGTACTTTTTGGAATATGTAGAAACCAAAGATCAGAATCTCGTGACTGTGATTTGCCGTGGCAGCAAGGTTGGTTGGTTGGTTAGTTGGTTGATTGTTTTGTTTTCCAGTGTATTAACCCTTCTCAAGTCATTTAAAATCGAATTAAGTCATTTTGATAAAAGTCTCAAACAATTAAGTTTAGTATAAGAATAGTTTTTGTTTACACACAGTTAGATTTCAACAATTTAGTTTAGCATGAGTACATGTCAAAAACATTTCTATTTCAAACAACTCATTTTAATATAAGTATACATTTTTGTTTAATTTGATTCATTTGTGAATGTTTGATTGTAATTATAACTATATTTTTAATGTTTTTTTTTTTACAACAGCGCTCTTTTGTCTAAAGTCATTTGTTTGCACAGTTATATGGTAACAAGTATTTCAATCAAATACAGATAATTTGCACACAGTTGTATGCTTTTAAGTAACTAATAAACATAAAACAACTATAGCTTCAAGTAACTATTCTTAATACAAATAATTTACGGTTATATAGTAACAAGTATTCCTATCTAATACAAATAATTTTCAAAACAGATCTATTTTACCCATAGATGGGACTCTAAAAAGTACTGTGGCTCAGCTATTCTTTGGACCGAGTAGTAATGATAATGAAGATTAACTCTACACTACTCAATTTTCCAGAACAGGAACCTCACCATCAAATGCAGTTCAGTGTCATTTTTATATATATTTATGAAATCTTAGTTTTAGTATTTGATTTTCGACTGATTGATTGATTGACTGATTGATTTTAACGGCATGTCAACCCGTCTTGGTTTTTCTATGTCTCGAGGTTAGGGAATCGTGTTCTTCGTAAGTTCATATTTACATTTTTTGTGTAGTTGTTTGTTAACTGTTACTTTGTTTTTTTTTTTGGTGGGGGGTGCCTACGATTAATACTTAAAACAGATCTATTTGATCCGTAGTTCGGACCCTGAAAGGTACTACCAATCTGAGGCAGTGTGAGCCTGGGAGTAATGGCAATTAAGGGTTAGTTCACACTGTCCAAATCTCCAGAACTGGAGC
>OY757926.1:56387730-56416452 GCA_963585895.1 Sepioteuthis lessoniana | reverse complement strand
CCTTCATGGGTTATTTAAAGCCAAACCTATCCTTATTGAAGAACAGTTGTTGCAGTATTTAACACATAGTTAGTGAGATAAGCGGGGAAGGGTTTTACCTTCCCCAAGCATATTAGTCCGAAAGTAGACAAAATAGTGCGACTGCAGTTCGAACTCGCTAACTACCATGTCATATTCCAACACGTTAGCCACTACGCAACGGGGACTACCCCACCCCACAAGATAATATTGGTTTTCCAGTTTGAAAGGATGGGTTCTAATTGCTGTCACTATCACAATATTAAGAGTTAACCTTTTCGGTGGGACCAAGAATAAGCTAGCAGTATTTTCCTGCAGGGGTGGGGTAAGACCCTCCTTCCAAAAAAATGGCTGTCTTAGGTATAACCCTAAACTGCATCTGATGGTTAAGTTCCAGTTCTTGAAATCTGAGGAATGTGGAATACCCCTTATCATTATTTCCACTTCCCTTCCGACCCGGAATCGGGGTACCAGTTAGGGTCCCATATATGGATCAAATAGATCTGTTCAAAAAATATTCTTATTCGATTGGACGGTTTGCCAAAAAATAAATAAATAAAAATGAAAATAGGAAGGTTTATGAAGTGAAAGTTAATGATTACAAAAGTAATATAGTTGAAAAATATTATATATATATAAGTGTTGGTCATCGTCACTAAATCACTTTGTGGGTTTGTGTCAAATCAAGTGCAATATAATATGGAGAGTGCTCAATATCTAGGATAGATAAAAACATATGATGAATGCGATTCCCTAACCTCTCAGTATAAAAGAACCCTCGACGGATTGACATGCCGTTAAAATCAATCAGTCAATCTTAAGAAACAACTACATAAAAAATATAAATAGAAACTTTTAATGAATGCGATTCCCCTAACCTCTCAGTATAAAATAACCCTAGACGGGTTGACATGCAGTCAAAATCAATTAATCAATCTTAAGAAACAACTCCACAAAAAAAGTAAATATAAAAACACATAATGAATGCGATTCCCTAACCCCTCAGTATAAAATAACCCTAGACGGGTTGACATGCCGTTAAAACCAATCAATCAATCTTAAGAAACAACTACACAAAAAATGTAACTATAAAGGTAAAATGAGAGCAATTCCCTAACCTCTCAGCATAACCAGCGTTTTAACCTTTGGCTCCAGGTATTTTAACCAGTGGTTCCTGGCCGGGAAGCAGAAGAGGCAAAGATGTAAGGTCCTGTAAATAACACAACGTGGTATGGTCAAGAGAAGAAGTTATGAGTCAATATGGCAGTCTGTCTTCATTTCTCTGTCTCTCTCACATATACGCCAGCTACGACTCCTTCTGAGCAATAAAGTGTGAGAGTTATATGGTCATGTTATGGTCATTTTTTCTCCATAACTGTTCATCGTTCATCTTTTCATTATGCCAGCATGGTATACAACAATCTATGTTAAATTAACAGAAAACCCGACGTAGTTGATTTGAATGGGTTTTGATGTTTGTTTACATCAATCGCAGTATATTATCAATCTAAAAAGTAAAGCAAATATTTAAAAAAAATGTAAAAAAAAAAAAGAAAGTAAAATGTAAAAAAATTCGTTATGATGAGATCATTAGATAGATAGATAGATATATGGGAATTGGCTGCTAGATAGATAGATAGATAGATAGATACGAAGAAAAAACATACATATATCATCATCATCATCATCATCATGCCGAGCCACTACCACGGACTTCCCTGAGTCTGTCTCTCTGTCTCTCTCGTCAGTCGTCTCTATCGTCCATCACATTCGGCAGGTCCTCTAAACTACATCCTGTGTCCCTACAGAGCTGTTGTAGATAAGTTCTAGCAGGTCACCTAACACCTACTCACCCATGTGATGGGTTCTATAGGAGAACGTCACTTATGAGTTAGTTATTAATCCTCCAGCTGTGTCCTGCATGTCGTGTTCTGATTTAGATGGTTTTAGAGATGGGAGGAAGGTGGCGGTACAGCTGCTGTTTTTGTTGGATGTCGATTCCAGGATCCGTTCAATATAGCTCATAGCATTCTTGGGCAATTGCCGTCAAGCTTTTTCTCTCTGAGTGCGACATAGATAGATAGATAGATAGATAGATATGAACAGGCCTTGTAAATAATAACTTCCTAGGGTGAGCATAGTGTATTAAAGTCAAAACGGGCATCATCCTTTAGGGTGTTGCAATGTATTTTGTATTTACAAATATTAATTTGTTCATCCAACTTGACTGGTTATATACCCTATTTAATTGCTGATATATCTATCGATCTATCGATCGATCTATCTCTACTTGTTCATGATCTATCCCTCATCTTGTTATTCAATCTCTGTTTCTGTCTTTGTCTGTCTGTCTGTGTCTGTCTGTCTGTCTGTCTCTCTTTCTCTCTATCAATATATATATATATATATATATATATATATATATATATATATATATATATATATATATCAATTTGTTCATATCTATCTATCTATCTATCTATCTTTCTAGCTGGCTGTCTGGCTATCTTTCTTTATATCTATACCGATCTTGCTATTTTTCTTGTCTGTGTATTTCGACCGTTAAATTATCTCGGCTTGTTCATATCTATCTATCTATCTATCTATCAGACTGTCTTTTTCTTTATTTCTTCACCGATCTTGCTATTTTTCTTGTTGTCTGTGTATTTCGACCGTTAAATTATCTCGGCTTGTTCATATCTATCTATCTATCTATCTATCTATCAGACTGTCTTTTTCTTTATTTCTTCACCGATCTTGCTATTTTTCTTGTTGTCTGTGTATTTCGACCGTTAAATTATCTCGGCTTGTTCATATCTCTCTATCTATCTATCTATCTATCAGACTGTCTTTTTCTTTATTTCTTCACCGATCTTGCTATTTTTCTTGTTGTCTGTGTATTTCGACCGTTAAATTATCTCGGCTTGTTCATATCTATCTATCTATCTATCTATCTATCTATCAGACTGTCTTTTTCTTTATTTCTTCACCGATCTTGCTATTTTTCTTGTTGTCTGTGTATTTCGACCGTTAAATTATCTCGGCTTGTTCATATCTATCTATCTATCTATCTATCTATCTATCTATCAGACTGTCTTTTTCTTTATTTCTTCACCGATCTTGCTATTTTTCTTGTTGTCTGTGTATTTTCAATGTTAAGTTATTTCAGCTTGTTCATACGTATGTATGCCTGAATGTATCAATCAATCTATCAACCCCAGTCTATTTAAATTTTTCTATATATCTCTCTTCCTCCGTTCATATTTAGCCCACTTTGTTCATATATATTTCTTTGGTCACATATACATCGCGAGGTTTTTCTTGTAAAAGTTTTTTTTTTCGGAACCATGTAAATAAGCCTCACTAATCCAGCACAACAGATCAAGTAGATAATTGTCTCCAATACTTTCTCATAGAACTGGAAGCAGCTAATTAAACTTACAATTATATGTTTGCCCGTGGAAAAGATTATCTCTTTCCTTGTCGATGATTGTTGCTGTTCGATAAATGCTGACAGAATTGTGGCTATTAATTAATATTACTTTGTGCCTTTAAATCGATCCAGCTAATCTCTAACGCTCTGCTTCTTGGTATGTCTGTCTACTACTCTGTCTCTGTCTCTTTCGAGTCTCATTGGGTGCCCCTTTCATATGGCCTTGTGCCACATCTAAGTAAAAAGCTTTGTAAATTTCTACTCTGTCTCTGTCTCTAGCTGTTTGTCTGTCTCTCCCGAGTCTTCTTTCTGCTTCACGGCGCCTCCCACGGTCGCCTCGGGTGTTGTAATGGTTAGCAGGCTAGACAAGCAAACCTTGACGAATGAGTTCGAGTCTCATTGGGTGCCCCATTCATATGGCCTTGTGTCACATCTTCGCAAAAGGCTTCGTAAATTATGACTCGCAGGGACGGTTTAGAGTGGTATTTTTTAAAATCTTAGCGTTATACTAAATACTAAATAATATCTGTTTTGGTTTGGTCAGTTTCTTTGTTTTATGGCATATCAATCTTCGTGGGTTATCTAATGCCAAAATCATCCTTATCGAAAATCAAAAGTGGTACTATTTACGTATTATAAAGGTATTCTAAAGTGGGAGATCATTTTAGAACATAATCATAACAGAAAACTGAACCCCCACTTTATACCAGATTCGGCAGAGGGTACTATATTTATATAAAGAAACTCGGAGAAGAAAATATTGTGCATTTGGTTTGGTTTGGTTTCTTTGTTTAATGGCATATCAACATTTGTGGGTCATTTAATGCCAAACTAATCCCTGTAGAAAAAAAAAGATGCGATTTAGCCCATTGCTGGAGTGGATAAAAGAGTTCTTACCTTTTCCTTAGGGCATTAGTCCTAAAGTAAACGTGACTGGAGTTCGAACCTGCTTACTACGATGTCGCATTCCAGCACGTTAACTATAGTGCCACGGGGGCTGCCCAACCTGTTTAAATTGTATTATGTTCCTCGAAAAAAAATAGTATCTTTGGTTTTGAAGAAAATTAACTTTCTGTTTAAGAATTGGTTTGGTAGAGTTATTTAATACCAAATCCTCTTTATATATATATATATATATATATATATATATATATATATATATATATATATATATATATGATTTGGTTTAGTTGGGTTTTATGGCATATCAACCATTGTAGGTTGTTTAATGCCAAACCCTCTTTATACATTTATACAAAATATATGATTAGTAAATACTTTAATAATAACATTTGTAAATGAGCCTGAGTTCACTTATTCCGCATAATCAAATGGTTTCAAGCATTTCTATCTAACACGAATTATTCAATATACTATAAATCATTTGTTTGCCCACCGTTAAATGGACATACATATATGATTTGTAAGTATATAGTTTGTAGGTAATTTCATTTTTAATTGAGTTAGAACTAATTTGCTTGCACTTAAGTATTGCAAAGGGAGAAGTGGCGAGGGAGAGTCAGGGATATCCGTGCTAGCGGCACGACATGATGATGATGAAGTATTGCAATTGTTTCTCCGCGGTTAAATAGTTTCAAATATTGCTATCTACCACAAATAATTATATTTAATATTAATCATTTGTTTCCAAAGAGTGAAGTGGTTACGAGTATTGTTATTTAACACTAATTATTCTATTCCTAACAATGCATTCGTTTGCACACATTCAAATGGTTCCAAGCACTGCTATGTATCACTAACTATTCAATTAAACATCAGTCATTTGTTAAATGATCAAACAGTTCTATTTCAAACAATTCAATTTAACGTCATTTGTTTGCACGCAGTTTAAATGTCAAACAGTTCTATTTGACCCATAAATAGGACCAGATCAGATGCTACCACTCCGGGCCAGAGTGGACCTGGGGGCGATGGCAATGTAGAGGTACTCTACATTCCCCAGAGCTCCAGCACTGGAGTCTCACCATCAGATTGTTTACTATCATATCCACAACATTCATTGGGGAGGGGTCTTACTTCTCTGCAGAGATGCAGTCGGTGTATTCTATAGCCCCAGCCGACTAGGCGTGTTTAAGAATTGTTAGTGGTGATACTATATATAATTTCGTGAAGATATTCTTTATTTGGCAGGTGTCCTTGTGGTGTAATGGTTAAAGCAATAGACTGCGGAATCGTAGCAAGCGAGTTCGTACCCCAGTCGCGCTATTACGTTCACCTTCGAGCAAATACCCTTGGGAAAGGTATGAGCCCACTTATCCTCCCAGCTATGGGCTAAATAGCACCACTACTGTTCTTCGAAGAGAATAGCTTTGGGATTATTAACTTTAAAAAGTTGATATGCCATTAAACAAAGTAACCAAATTCGTTATTTTGAATATACATTCCGTTATCATAAATATTTATATATATATATATATATATATATATTTATTGAATATATATATATATATATATATATATATACATATATATATATATATATATATAAAGAACGGCTCAATTACTATATCAAAAAGATGGAGGCGTGTTAAACGTTACGGTTATCGTCTTAGGAAATGGAATTCGCACACTGAATTCAAATCCTAGAGGAGGCAATCTACGTTTCACTTTCAACTAATATCCTTGAAAAATGCCTGAATCTCTCTGTTCTCTTCCCAGCTATGGACAAATAGTACAGCAGACGCGGTTCTTTAGCCTTAGTTAGGCAACCACTCTTGGAGAGGGAAAACTATAAATTCAAATCTGCTTAACTGTACTTAAAAAAATGACCTGGTGTCACATCCTTCCTGTGGTGGAGGGGTTGGGTAAATACATAAAATGGCTCTTAAAGCCTGAAAAAATAAATGCTAAAAAAAGAACCTCCGACCATAACAAGATTTTTCCTTGCTGTAGCTGTGTCCGTACTATTTTAATGTGCAGTGGGTTCTAATTTCTCTAAATGTCCCATAGTGGCGGCCTTGTGCCAACTCTGAGATAGTTCATTAGACTTATGGTCAAATCACGGTTAAAGCATCGGCTCATATTTGATCAATGAAGTTAAGCTCTGTTGAAGCAGTTCAGTACCTGGATGAGTGACTGTTTAGGAATTGCTAGTATTGTAAGCAATCTAAGACCTATATACCAGATAATACTAAAGATTAATCTAAGACCTATATACCAGATAATACTAAAGATTAATCTAAGACCTATATACCAGATAATACTAAAGATTAATCTAAGACCTATATACCAGATAATACTAAAGATTAATCTAAGACCTATATACCAGATAATACTAAAGATTAATCTAAGACCTATATACCAGATTATACTAAAGATTAATCTAAGACCTATATACCAGATTATACTAAAGATTAATCTAAGACCTATATACCAGATAATACTAAAGATTAATCTAAGACCTATATACCAGATAATACTAAAAATTAATTTAAGACCTATATACCAGATAATACTAAAGATTAATCTAAGACCTATATACCAGATAATACTAAAGATTAATCTAAGACCTATATACCAGATAATACTAAAGATTAATCTAAGACCTATATACCAGATAATACTAAAGATTAATCTAAGACCTATATACCAGATTATACTAAAGATTAATCTAAGACCTATATACCAGATTATACTAAAGATTAATCTAAGACCTATATACCAGATAATACTAAAGATTAATCTAAGACCTATATACCAGATAATACTAAAAATTAATCTAAGACCTATATACCAGATAATACTAAAGATTAATCTAAGACCTATATACCAGATTATACTAAAGATTAATCTAAGACCTATATACCAGATAATACTAAAGATTAATCTAAGACCTATATACCAGATAATACTAAAGATTAATCTAAGACCTATATACCAGATAATACTAAAGATTATTAGGCTACATACATGTTAATTTACTTGAATTGTTATCTGCATTCATGAATGATCTAAAGAGCTACCTACCGAGTTAGCATAATCAATTTCTTTCTTTCTTTCATTGCCTGCTCATATCTACCTGTATGCATTTGTTCATATATTCATTCGAATCTCTCTCTCTCTCTCTCTCTCTCTCTCTCTCTCTCTCTCTCATTGCCTACACATATTTACCAATCTGCTTTTGTTCCTATATCAGGCTGCTAATTATTATTCAAAACTATCTCATTTGGTTTCCCTCGAACTATCCATCCATCTATCTGTCTGTTTGTCACTCTCAGTTAGTTCATATACGAGGTACCTTCAATAAGTTTCCAGACTTTTTGTACAAGCATTTAAAATTGTCGTAGACTCTTGAAAATTCAGTATGTTATTAATATACATCTTATTAGATGACTGACTAATTTTTATGATTTCAGGTTCAAATGAACAGCTACAGCAGGAAATGGAATACACCCTACTAAAGCCTGATTGTCTCAGCCGGTGAATTTCAAAAATGCAATCTGGACGTGAGGACACTTTAGAAGAACGATATGCAATAAAATTCTGTTTTAAACTTGGAAAAAATGTCATAGAAACGTATGGAATGCTTCAGACTGCTTTTGGAGCATCTTGCATGAATCGAGCATCAGTTTTAGAGTGGCATAAGAGATTCAAGGAAGGCAGGGAGGATGTGAGGGAGGATGAAAGGTGCGGGAGGAGTAAGGAAGTCAGAATACCAGAGTTGATTGGCCAAATAAAGAATTTCATGGATAAGGACCGTCGGGTGTCTATAGAGACAATAAGTGCACAGATTGATGTCAGTGTGGGAACTGTACAGACAATTATTCAGGAGGAACTGAAGATGCGGAAGATTTGCGTGAAGTTTGTCCCAAGGGTGCTCAGAGAAGATCAGAAAGAAAGACGTTGTCATGACAGCAGGGAGACGGTCGAGCTGATCAATTCAGATCCTGCAGTTCTAGATGCTCTGGTGACCTGCGATAAAATCTGGATCTACTGCTATGACCTAAAGACCAAGAGACAGAGTTCCCAGTGGAAGCATGCTGGCTCTTCCAGACTCAAGAAGGCCAGACAGAGCAAATCCACCCACAAACTTTTGATGATCCCTTTTTTTGACAGCACTGGCATGATCTACATGCACTGGGTTCCCACAGGACAAGACAGTCAATAAGGAATACTATGTTAAGGTTTTAAGGGAGTTCAGGAAAAGATTCCGTCGGAACAGGCCAGCACTCTTCAAATTTCCACCAAGACAATGCACCAGTCCACAACTCCATCCTTGACACAGACTATTTGAACAAGGTGGGCATCAAGACAGTTCCTCAGCCTCCCTACAGTCCAGACCTTGCTCCCTGTGACTTTTGGTTATTCCCTAAGCTCAAGGAAAAACGTAGAGGCTGTCGTTATGAGACAATTGAGGAGATGAAAGAAGCTGTGACGAAAGTCATTGACACCCTCACACAAGAGGACTTCCGTGGGGAACGGTACAAAAAGTGCATTACAGCCGGAGGAGATTACTTCGAAGGAGACTAGAGTTTCATGTGTGTACTATCAATAAAAGTGCCCACACGAAAAAAAGTCTGGAAACTTATTGAAGGCATCTCGTTTATCTATTGATTTTAGTCTTTTTCCATCTATCTATCAATCTGTTCATATATCTATCTATAAATCAATTTATCTATATCTCTCAGTCTCTGTCTGTCTGTCTGTCCCCATATATATATATATATATATATATAATCTTTATCTGTCTGTCATTACTTGTTCATATATCAGTCTGCTAATACCTATTCAAGTCTCTCTTATTGGATTCATATCTATCTATTCATTGTTCGATCGATTACTCGCACCTTGTTCCTATCTATTTATCAATCTTTAAGTTCTAACCAGCTAGAATAGATAGAACACGTAGAATAGACCGTTTTATCAACATCAAAACAACGAAAACTATTGAGATCAATAGTCGAAATAATTCTTTGAATTTGGGATTATGTATTCTCCGCTGGGGTTTCAATGCTGCCTCGGTTCAATTCCATTCGCACAGCTCTTAAAAATCAATCACTGTCAAATTTTATTCAAGCTTCTTTCTTCTTTGTCTCGATCACATTTTGCAATTTCTAAAGAAATTTCTAGTTATATTTTGAAGGAGAGTGGCAATACGACGAGCTGATAACGTCGGAGGTTTCGGCGGCGAATGGTGCCACAAAAACCTGTCTCTCGGAGACGGATATTTGGTCAGTGGTGATAGGTTGCTCTTGTTGGAAGGCGTGACATCAAACGATGATACCGAGAATCAACTTCTGAAAAGGATTTTAGTTCCAGTTAACACAGAAACGATTGGTATCAAGTCCCAAGTCAATAAATATTACACAATCCAGATCACCATGTGCCCAGTTGGCTGGGGCTGTTGAAAACACTGTTTGCAACTCAACGAGTATCCTGTATAAGACATTAAACAATCTAATGGTGAGACTCCAGTAATACTGGAGCTTTGGGAAATGCAAAGTACACATTCAATGTCATCGCTCCCAGGTCCACTCTGACCCGGAGTGGTAACGCCTGGTAGGGCCCTATCTACGGGTTAAAGTGAACTAAAATGCGTACTTATGCTTATCAGATGAAGAGGCTCCAGTAATGCTGGAGCTTTGGGGAATGCGAAGTACCCCTTCATTGCCATTGTTCCCAAGTCCACCCTAGCTCGGAGTGGAAGCACCTGATTGGATCCTATCTCTGGGTCAAATAGAGCTATTTGATATTTAAACTGAGTGCAAACAAATGACTTATACTAAGTTGAATTGTTTGAAATAGAATTGTTTGACCATTTAACTGAGTACAAACAAATGACTGATGTTTAATTGAATTGTTAGTGATACATAGCAATACTTAGAATCATTTAACTTTGTTGACTTATGCTAAATTAAATTGTTAGTGATAGATCTCCTTGATCATTTAACTGTGTGTATCAACAAAATGTGTTTACAAATCCTATATTCAATATACTTGTAAGAACGGGATTTGGTATTAAATAACCTACAACGGTTGATATGCCATAAAACCAAACCAAACCAAACCAGATCACCATTCAATACAGAAAGGGCCATATTCCAAACAGGAGAATCCAAATAGTAAATCCAACATCGGTAAGATGTTCTTTCTTTGCAGGAAACGTTATGTTAAATGGATCACGTGAGTCCGGCTTTTTATAGTAATTAAAAGATGCATTTTACCCAGAAAGCAACGTAGACGGCCACTTACTTCCGACAGGAAGTTATTTATGGCTTATACTCAAGAATAACCCAACAGAACTTATATCTTCATCAATTATGTAACGCCGTACATAGCCAAAACATGACAGAAAAAAGGTGACCTCGGAATCATAAAGAACTATAGACTTATGACTCTTACTGCTAAAGCTACAAAGGTTTATAATACAATGCTTCTCAATCGTAGTCTAGCAGTTGAGAAAGTTGAAAATCGATCCACAACTTCTCAGATTCTAATTATTAGTCGAATCCTCGAAGGAGCGCGTGCAAAAAATCTTGAAGCAACACTTTTAATTGTAGATTTCTCCAAGGCATTTGATTTCATACACAGAGTTAGTTGTTTGTTGCTTTGTTTTACGGCGCATCAACCCTTTTCGGGTCATTTAACGCCGAATTAAGTCCTTTTGATAAAAGTTTCAAACAATTCAGTTTAGTATAAGTATAAATTTTTATTTACATACAGTTGAATGTCGAAACAATTCTATTTCAAACAATTCAGTTTAGGATAAGTACACAGTTTAAATGTCAAAAACTTCTATTTCAAACAATTCAGGTTAGTCTGATGACAGTTTAGTTCTATTTGACCCATAGATAAGACCCTATCAGGTTCTACCATTCCCGGCTAGAGTGGACCAGGGAGTGATGGCAATGAAGGGATACTCCGCATTCCTCAAAGCCCCAGCATCACTGAAGCTTCACCATCAGATTATTCAGTGTCATATTCTGGACACTTGTTCGGGGAGTCTTATCCCTCTGCAGAGATACAGTCAATGTATTCTACAGTCAATGTATTCTACAGTCATCATACTCAGAGAAAAGAAGGACCGAATACTTCTAGCATTTGTTCTCCCCCTTGAAAACTGTTAATACTATAATGATGCTCAACAAATACACGATTGTTATAGTCCGATCACCTGATGTTGATTTCTTTGACATTGTCTACATTTGCCACATCAAGATCACGTGACGATATAAATGTAAAAAAGAAAGGGTTAAAGTAGATCACCATTTGCTTCTGATGCGTTCAAATGAAAGATAGAGAACACAACATTGCGAAGTTACTATATAGAGGGCATACATTATTGGATGCTCAAAAGAACTGGGTATCTTTTTTCCACATTTAACTGCTATCATAGAGTCATAAAAATGCAGAGGTATTCATCGTTTTTCATTGATAATATCTAGGTAGATACGCAAATTAAACTCTCTCTCTCTCTCCCCTACATATATATATATATATATATATGTGTGTGTGTGTGTGTGTGTGTGTGTAGGGGTAATGGAATGTGTGTGTGTTGTAGGGGTAATGGAATTGATGACCAGAGTCCAAGTGCTGGACAAATTTCGGCGTTTCATTTTGCGCTGATGACCTTTGGAAAGGCATGAATCTATCTGTTATTCCATCATCTGTGGGTAAATAGTAGGGTAACCTTAATTCTCTTGCTTTGGTAATGTAAGCAGTCTAGGAGAAGAATAACTGCACGTGACAAAGGTATTATGGGTAATAGAGAGAGAGAGAGAGAGAGTGAGAGAGAGAGATTGGATTTTATGGCGTATTAACTCTTGTAGATTATTTAGTTTGGTTTGGTTTGGTTTTATGGCACACCAACCATTGTTTTTTAAACATAGAAACAGTTCTATTTCAAACAATTCATTTTAGTGTAAGTACAGTTTTAAAGCCGAAAAACAGTTTCATTTCAACCAATTCAGTTTAGCATAAGTATGCAGTTTAAATGTCAAAACAATTCTATTTCAAACAATTCAGTTTAGCATAAGGACACAGTTTAGTTCTATTCAACCCACAGATAGGACACTATCGGGTGCTACCACTCTGGGCCAAAGTGGACCTGGGGACGAGGGGAATGAAGGGATGCTCCGCATTCCTCAAAGCGCCTGTATTACTAAAGTCTTATCATCAGATTGTTTAGTGTCATATCTAGGATGCTTGTTGGGTGGGGGTTTTATCCCCTCTGCAGGAATGCAGTCAGTGTATTCTACAGCCCCAGCCGGCTGGGCAATGTAGATTATTTACTGTTGATACATATATATTAAATATAATTTGTAAACGAATAGTTTATTGATAACATTTCAAACAATCTATTGCTCATTTACAGCAAACAAATGGTTTCAAACATTCAGTCAAACACGAATATTTCTATTTAAAATCAATCATATGTTTGCACACAGTTAAATAGTTTCAAGTATTGCTATGTAACACAAACAATTCAATTTAACATCAATCAATTATATAATTAAATAGATGGGATCCTAACAGATACAACCGCACCGGATCAAAGTGGAGATGGGAATAATGGCAATAAAAGAGTACTCCACATTCCCCAAAGCTCCAGACCTAGAGCCTCACCTTAAGATAGTCTAGTGTCATATCCAGGGCACTCATTGAGAGGAGAGAGTTTTACTACTCTCCAAAGATACAGTCGGCATATTCTACAGCTCCAGCCGACAGCACTTGATTTATACGTAGATAGATAATTAAAATAGTCCTGGTTACCTGAATAGATTTGCTACCACTAAAACTCTAGGTGTATATATTTATGTGTGTGTATGCATAAGCAGGATGCGGAAGCAAAATATGAAATGAATTTTAAAACTTTCTTTTTGCCTGATTAGTCCAGTTTTTGAAAAACATGCGATAAATCTAAATTTTCAAGATTAGCTCTTTTTTTAATTAAAATTAAACGAAAAAGAATTTATAATTTGCTTAATACCGAAACCAAGCTAAAGTTTCTTTATCTACCGTATACAAAGCAAAGAAAGTTTTTTTTTACAGAAAAAGAGATTTTTTTAAGAAAAGGGAGAGTGGAGGATTAAACAAAAAAAAAACGAAAAGAAGGCCTTTCAACTGCTCTCACAATGACGATTAAGAAGAACCCTACCACATCAGTAAGAAAGCCCGCTAATGAATTGAAAGTCTACAAGAAAACTGTGAAGACAGCATTTAAACAAGATTTATGCCCAACCTTTATCCCCTTCATTACGCTGTATAGGGCGTTCTGGAAAACGAAACAAATGCAACTTCCCAACTAAATATTGGTTTGCTTGAGACTGCCATTGAGAAGGAATGGAATAAAACGACTGAAAAAATTATTTTGAAGGCATGTAAATCGTTTCAAAGGCGTGTTGATACAATCATTGAAAAAATGATGGCCATACTGAGTAAATTTACTCATTGTGTCTATCTTCTTATTTTGTCACTTTTAGTTTTAATTAAAATTAATCTTGTTTTATAATAGAGTCGTTTATTATTATACTAGAATATTCCTAATTTTGCTTATGCACCTTGTATAATCCTGAAAGCTGACTTGCTATCTCTAAGACTTTAGAATTATATATATATATATATATATAATTCTAAAGGCTGATTTGCTGTCTCTAAGATTTTAGAATTATCTCTCTCTCTCTCTCTCTCTATATATATATATATATATATAATTCTAAAGGCTGAATGACAGCAAGTCAATTCAGGCAACCAAGGCTATTCTAAATATGTTGATTTTAACAGAGCTTTGGTCTGGATGGTCTCAATTTTTCTGTTGGTCTCCAGTTTCCCCAATTTCTTTTCAAGGCCACTGGGGACAGTTTCAAGGGCCACAATTACAAATGGTACTACAGACACATTCATGTTCCACGGCTTTATCAGCTCTCTAGCAATATCGAGGTATTTGTCGCTCTTTTGCCTTCTTTTAATTTTACTCTTTAGTGCGATGGAATGGCAAAGTCCTCTGGCCGAGATTTCGTGGTCTGTTTGTATCTCAAATTTCAGATCCATTCTTATGTTTATGTATATTCTATTTGTCACTTTGCTCAATTCCCAATGGATCACTTTCTCACCCAGTCATGCTTACTGCTATATCCTTTTGGTCAGAGTTTATGCATTCGTTTATATACGTGGTGCCTTCAATAAGTTTTCAGACATATAGTGTACAGCCATTTAAAATTGTCGTAGACTCTTGAAAATTCAGTATGTTATTGCTATACAACTTATGAGATGACTGACCAACTTTCATGATTTCAGGTTCAAACGAACAGCTACACCAGGAAATGAAATACACCCTACTAAAGCCTGATTGTCTCAGCTGGTGAATTTCAAAAATGCAATCTGGACGTGAGGACACTTTAGAAGAACGATATGCAATAAAACTCTGTTTCAAACTTGGAAAAAATGTCATAGAAACGTATGGAATGCTTCAGACTGCTTTTGGAGCATCTTGCATGAATCGAGCATCAGTTTTAGAGTGGCATAAGAGATTCAAGGAAGGCAGGGGATGATGAGAGGTGTGGGAGGAGTAAGAAAGTCAATACCCCAGAGTTGATTGGCCAAAGGGTTAGGGTTAGGTTTATTATGTTGAGGTTTTAAGGAAGTTCAGCAAAACATTCCGTCGGAAGAGGCCAGCACTCTTGAAATCGGGTCAGTGTCTTTTCCACCAAGACAATGCACCAGTCCACAACTCCATCCTTGTCACAGACTATTTGAGCAAGATGGGCATCAAGACAGTTCCTCAGCCTCCCTATAGTCCAGACCTTGCTCCCTGTGAATTTTGCTTATTCCCTAAGCTTAGAGGCTGTCGTTATGAGACAATTGAGGAGATGAAAGAGGCTGTGACGAAGGTCATTGACACGCTCACACAAGAGGACTTCCATGGGGCGTTCCAGAAGTTGTTGGAACGGTACAACAAGTGCATTGCAGCCAGAAGAGATTACTTCGAAAAGGACTCGAGTTTCATTTGTATACCATCAATAAAAGTGCCCATACGAAAAAAGTCTGGAAACTTATTTAATTATACTCATATATATATGTATATATAGTGTGTACTAAAAATTTGATATTTGAGCTGGGTGCGGCACCAGCTCTATTATGAGCGAGGTTTGAATACTGATTTTTCCTTCTCCTAGACTAGTTGCTATACCAAGGTTAAAGAGATCAGTCTACCCTACTATTTACTCATACCTGGAGGGGAGAATAGTTGGATTCATTCCTCTCTGAAGCGTTATTTAAAATGCAAACGGCTCGTACAGGATTTGAACTCTGGGCGTGGTGTCCATTTCCTCGAACGCCCTCTCTCTCTCTCTCTATATATATATATATATATATATATATGTTTGTGTGTGTGTGTGTGCATATTCCTGATTTTCTGTTATGTTATAGTGTGCATATTAATATAATATAATATAATATAATATAATATAATATAATATTTTATGTGTAGGTAATCGTGTGCATATTACTGATTTTAATATATGTAATCGTCCCATGAATCTTTTCCTTGCAGCACAACCAATATACTTCTACATTCTAATAATTTCATCTGAACAGTTTAATTTCTGAATTCGATATAAAAAGATTTTTCTTTTGTCGAGACCCTCAGTTCCCCATCCCAAGACTCAACTCTCACCGCCAGTCCATTTATCCCTTTTTTGTTTTTTGTTTTTTTGGGGGGGGTATTTTTTTTTTGTTTTTTGTTGTTGTTGCTGTTGTTGTTGTTTTATTTTAATCATTGAACTAAACTTTTCATCTATCACCAACAGATGCTAATATTAATCTCCCCTTGTACACGTGACTCGGGGTTTGTTTTTTGTTTTTTGTCTCTTCCTTCTTCTTTTACTGCGTTCCTTAATCAGAGCTATCCCATCAATATAGTTACAACCGTCATTATTGCCAACAATTTTTCCATCTCTCTCTCTCTCTCTCTCTCTCTAAGCGTCTCTTTTGTTAGCTTCGCACTAAACCTGCTATCACAGCAACCCCACTTCTTTATTCTTTTACCCTGTTGGGAAACTTGGAAAATGCGCGGGCACACACACACACACACACATACACACACACACACACACACACACACACACACACATATGCATATGCACCTGAGTACGTAATGGCAAGGCAGACTTTACGTTTCGTTCAGGTTAACATTTTCGATTGAATAGTTTAATTGCGTTTGCATGCCAATGAATAAACGCATTTTTTTTTCTCTTGAAATTCAAAGTGTGCTTTTTTCCTATTCAACTGCTTGTTCGACATGTCTACCCGAGATCTTTTCATTCTTTTTCTATTCCTATCTATCTATCTATCTATCTATCTATCTACAGGTTGCGAAGGCAAAATTAGGAATATTCTAGTATAATAATAAACGACTCTATCATAAAACTAGATTGATTTTAATTTTAAAAACATTAACAACAAAATAAGGCCACCATTTTTTTAAAATTATTTTATCAACACGCTTTCGAAACGATTTGCATGCGTTCAAAATAAATTCTTCAGACATTTTATTCCATTCCTCCTCGATAGCAGTTTTAAACGAACCAATATTTGGATGGGAAGTTGCATTTGTTTTGTCTTCTAAAACGTCCCATATAGTGTAATCAAGGGGGTTAAGGTCTGGGCTTAAATCTTGTTTGATTGCTGTCCTCCCAGTTTTCTCGTGGACTTTCAATTCATTAGCGTATTTTCTGATTGACGCCATAAGGAGAGCAATTAAAAAGCCTTCTTTTCGTTTTTTTATTCAAGCCTCCACCCCCGCTTTTCCTTAAAAAGCTCTTTTTCCGTAAAAAAAATTTCTTTGCTTTATTTACTGTAGACAAAGAAACTTTGGCTTAGTTTTTGTATTAAGCAAATCAGAGATTCTTTGTTGTTTCTTTTCTTGCTCACTCATATTGGGCTGAATTCTAATTTTTAAAAAGTGCTTAAATGACATGATAGAGCTAATCATGAAAATCTAGATTTATTGCGTTTTTCAAAAATTGGACTAAGCAGACTAAAAAAAACCTTTTAAGAATTATTTCATATTTTGCTTCCGGGCCCCCTGTCTATCTATCTATCTATCTATCTATCGTCCATTCCTATCTAACTATGTAAATATGTTTCTCTCAATGTATGTGTGCGTTTATGTGTGTGTGTTGATAATATATATTACAATTTTTATAAATAAAAAGTGCTCTGTATCATTGGTAGAGCGTATTTATTTTTTGTGTTCTGACAAATGCATAGACGAGGAACTGACAATTACCAAGAACAGATGACTCTCTATCTACGCTATCCTAAAAAAAAAAAAAAGGGTGTCCTAATCTGCAACTGATGGTGAGGCTCCATTTCTAGTGATATGGGGAAGGTAGGGAGTGTGGAATATCTTTCCATTGTCATTACTCCCAGTTCCACTCTGACACGGAGTGGTGGTACCTGTTCGGGTTCTAACTATGGGTCGAATAGATTTGTTTGAAAATTATTCATATTCAACTGGGACGTGTGCAAAAAAAACTCTTAAGAAACAACAACACAAAAAAATGTAAATATGAACGGACAATGAACGTGATTCCGTAACCATTAAACTGAAAGTATCCCTCGACGGATTGTCTTGCCGTTAAAACCAGTCAAATCTATCTGTCTATCATCGTCGATTTCAACTTATTTGTCTGTCTGTTTGTCGAATCTATTTTCCGCTTCCATTCCTACGTACATCTCTCCCTATATATATATCTATATATACAATTCGTAAACAATATCAGCATGCATATATGTATGCATACATATATGCATACATATCAGCATGCATATATATATGCATACATATATGCATACATATCAGCATGCATATATGTATGCATACATATATGCATACATATCAGCATGCATGTATGTATGCATACATATATGCATACATATCAGCATGCATACATATATGCATACATATATGCATACATATCAGCATGCATATATGTATGCATACATATATGCATACATATCAGCATGCATGTATGTATGCATACATATATGCATACATATCAGCATGCATACATATATGCATACATATATGCATACATATCAGCATGCATATATGTATGCATACATATATGCATACATATCAGCATGCATACATATATGCATACATATATGCATACATATCAGCATGCATATATGTATGCATATATACATGCATACATATATGCATGCATTTATGTATGCATACATATATGCATACATATATTACTATTACTAGAACTACTACTACTACAACGACGACGACTACTACTACCACTTCTAATAAGAATAATGATAATTATACGCAGAAAACAAAAAAAATAGGAAAGACAAATGTATGGATATTTCAAGCAACAAACTGACGATATTGCACGCGAGAAAACAAAGACATGGCTATGAAAGGGAAACCTCAAAAGACAAAATGAACCCCGTCTAATTGCAGCACAAAATAACGCCATAAGGACCAATTATATTAAATCGAAAATTGATAATACGCAACAGAATAGCAAGAGTAGGTTATGTGGTGACAAAAAGAATATTCGTCAAAGTACGACTGAGTGGGGAAGGTGATCTACTGGGAATTGTGCAAAAAAATTGAAATTTGACTATACTACCGAATGACATATACACAAACAAGAATCCGTCAGAGAGAATGAAACGCAATAAATTCTCTGGGCTTTTGAGATGCAAACACATCACCTAATCCTAGCCAGACCTTGTGATAATCAACATAAAAAGGATAACTTGCTGTCTCATGGATTTTACCGTCTCTGTGGTCTACAGAGTGAAAATCAATGGAAGCGAAAAGGGAGACAAGTACTTAAACCTTGTCAGGGAACTAAGAAAGTTGTGGAATATGAGGGTGATGGTGATGCCAATTATTGTTCATGCACTTGGAACGGTCATCAAAGATTTGGCGGGGTGCTGGAAGAGTTAGAAATCGGGACCATCCAAACGACTGTATTGTTGAAATCGGACAGGATACCGAGAAGCGTCCTGGGGACCTGAAGAGACTAACGCTGGTGTGAAAAACTTGGAAGGAATTATAATGATAGTAATAATAATTCCATGTGAACAAATGGCATATTCACAACCCAGAATCTGTCCTGGAAAATGAGACATACAAACTCGTCTGGGATTTTGAGATACAAACGGATCCCCTAATCTCTGCCAGACGACGGAGTCTTATAATAATCAACAAAAAAGAGAACTTGTAGAATTTTGGACTCTACCGTCCCGGCTGATCAAAGAGTACAACTGAAAGAAAGCGAAAAGAAGGATAAGTTCCTGGACCTTGCTAGGGAATTGAAAAAAAATAAGAGGAACATCAAAGTGACGATTATACCAATTGTAATTGGTGCTCTTGGTACAGTAACCAAAGGATTGGTAAAAGGACTAGAGGACTCGGAAATAAGAGGACGAAAGGAGACAATCCAAACTACATCATTGCTGGGATCGGCCAGAATACTGAGAAGAGTCCTGGAAACTTGAGGAGACTTGTCACTCAGACTCCAGTGAAAGGTCATCAGCTAACGCTGATGTGAAAAACTCTCAAGTAGTAAAAATAATAGTGGTCTTTGCCACACTGCGGACCATAGAGGAAACTAAAAGAAAGTGAGTAGAGAAAAGTACCTTGCCAGAATATTTAAAAGAGGTAAATTTCCGGACCTGCATGCATTACTGACAACCAGAAATAACGGGAAAGGGATGTGTAACCAAATTTTTTAAAAAATTTTGTAGGGAAATCAGATGAAGAGGGTGGAGGTGTTACGCGGACGCTCTAGGGCGTTTGTATGTGGCCTTTCCTCTCCAGTTGTTGGGTTGCATTCGGTAGGCCGTCTTACCTCTGGGCGGTTCTGCCGGGTGTGCCTCGGCACTGGAGATTTCCTCCAGCCTCAGGGGGCCATCCCCTGAGGCTTTTACCACCTTCGGGAGGGGGATATTGCCTGGCGCCTGAGGCGCCCCAAAAAGGGTAATGCCGACGGGGCCGAAGGTATTTTTGGCCTTGCCGGACGCGTGTGGGCTTCGGACCTGCGAACGGGCCCACCTTAAAAACGGCCTTGTGCCATATTCGTGCGTTGGTGGGACGCATCGATAAATAACAGGGTGGAGGTGTTATTTGGGGTGGGGATTTTTTTTTTTTTTTTGCTAACTAAAAACAATATTGAGGGGGGGTTATAAGTGATGAAAAGACTTAAAATAAAAAAAAAACGCCCACGTTACAGCAGAAAAAAGAAAATAAAGCAACCCCTCTTACAACCTCCACACAGTTTGCTCTATTTTGTTTTTTTTCTGCTGAAACGAGGGCGTTTTTTGTTTTTATTTTAAGTCTTTTCACTTATAAAAAAAGAAAAAAAATCTCCCCTCAATATTGTTTCCACCTCTTTTTTTTATTTAGCGAAAAAAATCTCCGCCCTCTCCATCTGATTTCCTTACAAAAAATTTTTTAAAAAATTTGGTTACACGTCCCTTTACTGCTATCTCTGGTCGTCAGTAATGCTTCTTTGTCCGGAAGTAGGTGATCATTTTACGTTAAATTTATATAACAAAGTGATCCCCTCCCTTAAATTATAAAATATTGGGGTTTTCTACAAAATATCTTCTTTGCAGATATTTTTTTCTGGCTGTTTACATGTATTTGCCAAAAAAAAGTAGAATCTGATTTTTAGTTTTCGCTAAAATAGGATGAGTAAAATATCTAAGGAGTATGAAAGTGATAGTGATACTACCAGTAATCGGTGAACTCGGAACTATGCCCAAAGGCTTGGTAAAAGGACTGGAAAACTTAGAAATAAGAGGACAAGTGGAGATCATCCAGACTACATTGTTGAGATTGGCCAGAATACTGAGTAGAGTCCTGGAGACTTGAGAAGACTTAGTGTCGTTCAAACTCCAGTAAAAACCATCAGTGTTAGCTGATGGGGAAAACTCTCAAAGGAGTAAAATAATAGTTGCTGCTATGAAAACTGGCAAAAAATAAAATAATCACTATCTAAGGAACTTAGAAAAGAAAAATAGCAACTGAAAATCCGAAGTAAGACTGTCTAGATCTTAGCACTGTTGATATCCTTTCGTATACTAAGAATTACCGTGGAGAACTAAGAAGACTTGCTATCATAATAATGATCTTAAAAGCAATATTATATCCATAGATCATATTTTAGTCTTATCTGAATGTTTGGCTTGGTTTGTTTGTTTAACAGCATATCAATTCTTTATGGGTTATTTGATCCCGAAATTTAGTCCATGTGTAAACGTTTTATTGTGACCATAATTATATTTTCAACGTTCGATTGCATCTTTTAAAATTAAACTTCTTATATTTGTCTATATTCATTCATTCGCTCACAGTTATATGATATCAAGTATTTCTACTAAAACAAATAATTCCCATACAATTGTTTGGTTTGGTTTGGTTTGGTTTTATGGCATGTCAACCATTGTCGGTTATTTAATGCCAAGTACTATTTATACATACATATTAAATATATGATTTGTAAACACATTTTGTCGATACACGCTGTTAAATTATAAAACAGATCTTTTTCAAACTATTCTATTTAGCATATCAACAAAGTGAAATGGTTTCAAGTATTGCTATGTATCACTAACAATTGAATTAAATATCAGTTATTTGTTTACACACAGTTAAATGATCATACAATTAAATGATCATACAATTAAATGATCATACAGTTAAATGATCATACAATTAAAATTCTAACAATGGTTTCTAGTATTGCTATGTAAGTAAGTAAAGTTGGCGACCTTTAGTTGAGAGCGACCAGAAGGCTCCCTTTTCAATAGCTACTACACCGAGGTGTAGGGGAGGGCGCGGCTCCTTTCCCTGGATTGCTCCACTTTACCCTTGATACGTACAATATATTGCTGAGTGTTAAGCAAGGAGTCATCAAGTACCATTTTTTGTTCTGCTCTGAGATGATGGTTGGTTGATTTCTTTGTCTAATACCATATCAACTCTC
Source organism: Sepioteuthis lessoniana (assembly GCA_963585895.1). Classification (NCBI taxonomy): domain Eukaryota; kingdom Metazoa; phylum Mollusca; class Cephalopoda; order Myopsida; family Loliginidae; genus Sepioteuthis; species Sepioteuthis lessoniana. The sequence goes on along the minus strand of OY757926.1, from coordinate 56,394,021 downwards.
GTGGGTTATTTAATGCCAAATTTATCCTGATACAAGAACAGTAGTGAAAATATTTCACCCATAGCTTGGGGATAATGGAGTTCATGCCTCTCCCGAGTATATTAGTCTGAAAGTAAACGCAATAGTGTAACTGGAGTTCGAACTCGCTCACTAAGATGTTGCAATCCAGGACGTTTACCACTTAACCACAGAGATCCCTCCTTCTCTCCTCCGGGAGTTATGACTAAAAACTAAGACACTTAGAGTACATGACCCAATTTTTTTAATGCAAAATAAAAGGGAGTCGAAAAAAGAAGACAAAACAATGTAGAAAAAACAAAAAAAAAAAAACACTTCCTGATGTTCGTTATTGATCAACATTCTTTTAAGATATACGGGCTTAATTTGAGGAATGCGATCAAATTGACACCAAGATTGTTTACGTTTTTATGATTTACTTTTTATTTTTCAATTTTTTGCTTTTTTTTTTTTTTTTTTTGTACAACCTGACACACTGACCCATTAATTTGCACATGCTCAAACTCACACACAAACAAACAAATACAAGCTTGAATTTATTTTTCATTCAAGACCATATATATATATATATATATACGAAAACATACAATAATATACACAAGAACCTGAACGAAATCCCACACGTGCAGATACACAAATGACAACTAATCCACCTCATGGCTTTTTTTCCCTCGTTTTCTTTCTTTCTTTCTTTCTTTCTTGCATGGACGATCAGGTTTTTATCGATTGACACTCCTGCGAATTAAATGGTCAGTTGAATCAATTCTGCAACCTCGAACAAAGAGACAAGTTACGGTTACAATCATATGAAAAAAAAAAATTTAAACTGTACGAGTGGTAATTTACTAAGCTTTTTGCTTAGATGTGGCACAAGGCCATATGAAAGGGGCACCCAATGAGACTCGAACTCACTCGTGTAGGTTTGCTAGTCCAGCTTGCTAACCATTACACCACCAGAGGCGCCTTTAAACTGTACGAGTGACACTCTCCTATGGACTCCTACACATGGACACACCATTGTTGGCCGACCTGTAAAAACTCACATACGTCAACTCTGTGCAGACACTGAATGTAATCTAGATGACTTGCCAGGAGCGATGGACGATAGGGAAGCATGGTAAAAGAGGCTCAAAACACTCGATGTTATCAGCAGGACTTTATTATATATATATAAGTAAAGTTGGCAACCGTGGTCGAGGGCGACCAGAAGGCTCCCTTTTCAATAGCTACTACACCAAGGTGTAGGGGAGGGCGCTACTCCTTTCCCTGGATTGCTCTACTTAACCTTGATCCGTAACTTAAATTGCTGAGTGTTAAGCAAGGAGGTATCAAGTACCATTTTAAAGTCTTTGGTATGACGCGACTTGGGATTGAACCCAGGTCTCCCGGACCATTGGCGAATACTCTACCCACTTGGACAATGAGCTGGTATATACGTGCGTGCGTGCGTAACCACTTTTTGGTTATATAAACTAAAAGGGATTAAAATCTGAACTCTTATTATAAGTCTCATTTATGATGATTTATGTAATAATCATCAAATTAAACTTCCTTTATCTGATGACAGTAGTTTTTTTTTAGTAGCGAGGCATAATAAAATGAAAGGGCCGCTGTGTCGCAGTGGTTAACGTGATAGACTGTGAAATCGTAGTTGTTATGATTAGACGTGAGATTTTAATTTTTATTGAGTTTTATCCTCCTCAGCTGGTCTTCACTTGAATCTCCAATCGTTTTTAAACAAAACGTTAATTCTCATGTGTTTATTATATATATATATATATATATACCATCATCATCATCATCATCATCATCATGTCGTGCTGGTAGCACGGATACCCCTGACCCTCTGTAGCCACTTCTCCCTATCGTTCATCGCCTCAGGCAGGTTTTCTGGGCTACATCCCGTATCCTCACATAGTTGCTGAATGTATGTTCGTGCTGGTCGTCCTGCTTTTGCTCGGCCATATGTGGGGGTCCATAAGAGTACATCACTTATGAGTTCGTCCCTGCTTCTCCAGCAGTGTCCTGCATGTCTGGTTCGTCTAACTTGAATAGTTTTCGTGATAGGAGGCAGGTGGCCGTACAGTTGGTATCTTGTGGGGTGTTGCCGCCAGAACTTGTTCAAGATTGCTCGCAGCATCCTTGTGTAATTGCCGTCGAGCTTCTTCTCCAGCCGTTTTGTTAGAGTCCATGTAGTGCATCCATATAGCAGTATCGATGCGACCGCTGCCTGGAAGAAACTGCGTTTCATCTTATCGGTTAGGTCTGATTTCCATATAATCGATAGCCTATTGATAGCTGTCCATGCCTTCGTTAACTTCGTGTCGATGTCCTTTTCAGTTGATGAGACGCTGCTTCCTAGGTAAGTGAATTTGTCTACTAGTTTAAGAGGAGTTCCGTCTAGTGTGGAGATGTCACCTGTTTGATTATAGCACATACATATATATATATATATATATATATATATATATATATATATATATATATATTAGGTATTACCCACCTCCTTCCACACAATGAACTAGTCCATCTGCCATATATAGCAGTAGCTACTTATACCAGGGCAGACGAGAGGGTGAAGAGCAGCTTCTTATAGGAATAGTATTAGAGCGTTGGAGACTGGAGATCACAATAGATCACCTTACTTGCTATCGTAATAACGGAAGCCAATTATATCGTTGGACTATATCTTTATTCTGTATTCACTAATCCTATGTTCTTGTCTACCAATAGTCTCTCTATTGTATATACTTTTTCCTGAGAATATATCTCTATTTCCTCTCATATCGTGGTTTGTCCTTTATTTAATATTACAAGCGTTCACTAACCAGAACGCAACAATATATATATATACATATATATATATATATATATATATATATATATATATATATATATATATATGAGAAAAGTAAGTGGAATAGTGGACAAATCAGACACTGACAACAGATTTAGCAATGATATTTCGTCTTTTTTAAATAAACACAAAATATCATTGATAAATCCCAAGTCAAAGTCTGATTTATCCACTATTGCTCTTATTTTTCTCATCTGGTCAGATTTACCAAAATCTACCGCTTCCCCATGTATATATATATATATATACGCTCGAATCCCACGGGTTGAGAACTCTGGCGAAGGAATTAATAGCTGCCACCCACATAATGCAAAGATCTTCAAATGAATTGAGCCCTCTGGTATCCGATAGCGCAAAATGCAAATAAACGAAAGCTAATTCATATGTGTTATAATTCCCGAGCAGACGTATGTCGTCGAAGTGACTGAGCGGTTAGATACCATGTCTAGCGTAAAGTTAGACAGATTTCGATCCCAGCTTGAAGAATCCGGAGTGTCTAGCCATACTGAAGAGTTGTGATACAACGAAACAGTATGTCCGTGGGTGACTATATATATATATATTGGAATAGCTTTAAGTAAAGTATATATCGTAATGTGTGTCTGTGTGTGTGTTTACCAACCTCTCCATACGAGCAGGATGTGATACTAGGCAAATCTTTTAAGCGGAGTTTAACAGGTTTTAATTCGGATTTTTCCTTCTCCTAAACGGGTTGTCTTGCTAAAGTTAAAAAACCATGTCTGCCCTACTATTTACCAATAGCTGGTGGGAGAATATTTGGATTTATATCTTTTCCAAAGGTATTAACGTTATGTGAAATGCAAACAGTTTCGTCTTGAATTTGAACTCGGGTAGCTAAGTCCATTTTTAACGACCATCAAGGGTGGTATATATATATATATATATATATAGAGAGAGAGAGAGAATATAAATATATACGTATATGGAATAATGCCAAAAACCTAAATGCCAAACTTTAAATCATTTGCGGATCTTTTCATTTTATAATATTTACTATTCTTTCGTTGGAGTCTTAGCAAACAATACATAGATAGATAGATGTAATATTAAATAGTTGAAATAGGTAGATATGAACAAAATGAGATAAATGCGTAGATAGATAGATAGATCATTGTCTCAGTCTATCCAACTTCATTTTACAGTCAATTTCATACCAACAAACCCTATCCTGACATTCGAACAATCCATTTTTTTTTAAATCACCGATGTTTCTCATGAACGGCTCATCGATCTTAAGTACGAAAATATTTTTGAGTGATCTCGTCTCAGTATCATTATACACATCGCCTTCGAGTAATTATGGATATTAAAATCTGTCATCCAAGAATCAAAGACGTCCGTTTCGTTTTTCACGACTGTCCTTCCTGTCACCTGCAAGAAAGAATTGGAGTCGTTAGGATCATTCACCGGGGAATTCTAATGGCTGTCTCAGAAGGAAAACAGTTTTTATTTTGTTGTTGTAAGTAACACCAAATCAATATTTGTGAATGAAAGCCAGCAATTATAAAATGCAAAAGTAAACTAGACATAATAATCCATCACTCAATCATATATATATATATATATATATATATATATATATATATAAAACTATAATAGATATATATAATATATATAATATAATATATATATAAAAGATATATATTATATATGATATAATAAATATATATAACTATAATAGATATATATACAATATATATAATATAATATATATATATTATATATAATATATATATGTATAATATATATAATAAATATATATATATTATATATAATATATGATATATATGATATGTATATTATATATATATAATATATATAATATATATATAATATATATAATAAATATATATATAATATATATATTATATATAATATACATATAATATATATATAATACAAATGATATGTATAATCAATATATGTATAATATATATATATGATATGAATAATATATATATATATATATATATAAACTATCAAACACACATAAGTTGGCCTAAACACCCAAGAATTAACAACTTCCCAGTAAAAAAATACTTTTCAGACAAAAATAAAAATAAAAAGTATCCCCTTAACTACTGTTACACACAAAAAGAATGAGCCGAACTACGACACATACACACAAAAACAAAAGTCTTTTAATGACATCCATTAGAAAGAACACTATAACAGAAAAGAACACAATAGCTATTCTAGGGAGGGAAACAAAGTAAGAAACCCCTTCTTAAACAATCTAAACCTCTTTATAAATAATAGTACGAGGAATCATTTTTTACGCTCTACAAACAGAAACCATTTTTACGCAATGCCAGAAGAAACCATTTTGCAGACAATTTAAACAGAAACCATTCTTGGGAATGAAAGCAGAAACCATTTTTCAACCCGAAAAAAGACATAAAATCCATTCCTTACTCTCTAGCGCGAAAAACATGCACTATAGTCACAAATAAAAACCTCAGAAAAACTCACCTAAAGGAATTGCACATAACCTCCACAAGAGAGGATACCCAACATCCCTAATAAATAAGGGATTCGAATTAACATTAAAATACCATTAAAAGAACTACGAACCCCAAAAACATAGCAACGAAGGACCCTTAGCATACGTCTCAACTTACAATAAAAAACAACCTCAAACTATTCACAGAAATAATAAAAAATCTCGGAGAAGTTAAAAACAATCACAAAATCAAAGAAATTTTAGACGCAACAAAAATCATTAAAAGTCCGAGACATCCCGAAATTTTTTTTAAAATACTCACCTCTTATACATTTTGGGAACACACAACACATGGAGTCACAAAATGTAAGAATAAATGATGTGGTATATGTAATTTAATAATGGAAGGAAAATCCTATACCTTCGAAAACCCAAAACCGACATTCTTTATGAATAAAAATTTAGGCTGCAATTAGGAAAAAAAATTAGTCTCCATAATCGAATGTAGTAAATGTAAAGAAATATTTTCAGGTTTCACAGAAGGACTTGATAACAGAATATCTCTTCACAAAAGTTACCAGAAAACAGAAAAATCTCTGTTTCGAAAAACCTATACGAATATAGCAATAGATTATTCTAAATAATGCCTATATACCAGGCACATTACTCATTAATACTACACATTACTCCAAATAAAAGAAAAAAACTTCATAGAAAAATCAAACCCACATTAAACAGAACTTAACTATACACATACTGAGACACACACACCTACATTCATGCACGTGCGTACACATATATTCTCCCTCTCTCTCTCTCTCACACACACACGCGCACACACACACACACTCTCTCTCTCTCTCTCTCTCTCTCTCTCTCTCTCTCTCTCTCTCTCAGATACACACTCAATAACCCAGGGGGAACAAATAAACTCGAAGGAATATTAAGTATC